>LOEQ01005003.1:66320-84235 GCA_001685075.1 Bramus lutescens | reverse complement strand
AAGAAGAAGAAGAAGAAGAAGAAGAAGAAGAAGAAGAAGAAGAAGAAGACGATATGCTCTCCAGAAGAAAACATTCCATGGATATTTTCCTTAAGCAATTGTAGAGTGGTAGTCTTATTCTTTTGTGGTGCTTGGGTTCAGTGATCCCAACAATCACAGTAATTCTTTATGTCTGTTAATTAAAAACTTAGGAGATCCCCAGAGTATCTAGATGTTATCTTAATTTTCAGCTTAGTAGAATCACTGTTGTATTTTCTTCTTGAATTATTTCTCTCTTTAAACATTTCTTTCTTTGAAGCTAAAATATTCAGACCAGCATATCATAACATCATGGTCATAGAAAGCAAAAATCTTGGTAGAATAATAAATAGGAAAACAATGGGAAGTACCAATCATCTTTTCTTCTTAGTTCTTTGATACAAGAGATTTTGCTCTTAAAAAAGGCAGAAAGAAAAAAAATAAGCAGAAAAAGAAAAATACAATATCCTAAAATATGTACATTTCAGCATAAGCTACCCCAAATTTGGCACTTTAGCATTTAAAATATCACAAGAAACAAGAAAGTAACTCTCTGTCAGAGACCAACTTTGGCAAGTATACCACTTACTAGGGTAGGGGCATGAGAATTAGGAAATGAAGTAAAGAGAACAAAGATGCAAGTGAAAATAATAAAACAGAAACATAGGATAGTAGGGAGTTCCAGTGAACACTGAAATCTGCCCACACTTAATTTTCCATGTACTTATATTCCCCAGTACAACAGGAGGAGAAGAAAAAGACTGCTTTAACATGATACAAAGGACAGCTAAAACAGTTACTTGCTTCAGTGCTTTGGGACATTAAGCCATTAACTCTTGAGAAAAGCATTCTGTTGCTTAGGCAGTGAACCCACCCTAGACCAAGTATCCTGAAGGTAGCCTCTCCCTAGGTCAAACCTCTCAATTCGAAAGAAGGAACAAAAGTATGCTTGTGGACCTACCTGTATGGACCATCTTAATGTCTAAAACACAAAGCAACCACACCTTAGGTCAGGGTGTGTAGCCACTCATGTTGTCAACCACTTTGAGCAAGCTTAAACACTATGACCTTACACAAGATGGAATTAGGCTCACAGTTTTGGGCCTCCAAATTTTCAACTTTCCATTGATACTTTCCTCCAAAATTCCATGAGGGTAACCTCTGAACCCATCTTCTCTGAAGCACTATCCAAGAACCTTATATAAGAGGTAACCTTGTTTTCAAAAAAAAAAAAAAAGAATGTCATTGTCTAGGATGACAAAGAAATAAGGAAATGGATTTAACATGACAGATCTTTTTAAATTCTTCTAAATTCACATAAAGTTAAATTAAATTTATGTTTTCTATATCTGTAAGACAGTACCCTCCTCATCAAATTTAATATTAAATGTATACATGTTTTCCTGTCATTTGTGTCTTTGTTTATATATTTATGTTCGTGTGCTACATAAAATATACAAGAAACAAGTGAATATGCTTTTTTCCTTGTTATTTTTCATTTTCTTTTATTCATATATATATTTATTTAGACATACATAGACACATACACACATAGATATGTGTGTGTATATGTGTGTGTGTGTGCGCGTGTGTGTATGACAGGTGTACATAGTAAGGTGGTAAATTTCTAGAGCATGAGCTATTGCTATAGACTTGTGAAGGAAATTCCTTGACCACAAGCAATGGTGTGGGATATGATGTTAGGATAAGTCATTTTGTGAATATAGAAATGGTAGTTTTGGCAGAAATATTTTGTACAGGAAAAAGAGCCAAAGAACATTCGCCAATCATTAAAACTAGAATGTTTTACTTTGCATAACTGAAATAATTTAATGTGGTCAACTTGACAGCATGTACATGATTAATTCTTTTTGGAAAAGCAATTGTATTTGGAATGTAGTGTTAATCTCTTCTGTTGATATATAAAGTACTCAGTTGTAGCTGTAGAAAAGTTAAACATGATGAGTTTCAGTTCATGCCTACGACACCATGCAAAACTTTCCTCTAGAAATCCCTGTAATAATGAAGTATTGCTATTGACTTGCTGGTTCCCTTAGGTCTTTACTTGTATAGCAATAATCCTTATTACATGGGTCTGAAAACCAATCTGAAGGTTTGGCAGATTGTATATATCCCAATTACTTATTCATGAACTAGAGAAATAATCCCAGGCATTAGAATGAAAGATCCCCAGAGCAGGGAGACTCTCACTCAAGTCTCGGGATAACAAGACCACCAGGAACTCATGAGAGACCACCCTTTCAGCAATCACAGGAGGTTTACTGACAGGAACCAGCTGGGGCCGAAACTCATTTCCCATGCAGGGGTAGAGGAGTTCTACCCCGAGTAGCTGGGAAAGGAGGTATTTATGGAAAGAAACCACAACCCAAAGGGGTTAGGGAGGGTGTCATTGGAAAATTCTGAAAATACCAGTGATCATTGGAAAATTCCAAAAATACCAGTGATCATTACAAGGGGGGTAACTCCCTATTTCTCAAGATTATTCTCAAGATTATAATCTAACTTTATNGGAAAATTCTGAAAATACCAGTGATCATTGGAAAATTCCAAAAATACCAGTGATCATTACAAGGGGGGTAACTCCCTATTTCTCAAGATTATTCTCAAGATTATAATCTAACTTTATGGTCAGCTAGTTCCTGGAACAGAGTCACTGAACCGGCTAACCTAGATTTTTGGTTCTTCTCTCCCTGCTAGATTTTTATTTTTTTTTTTTTGCTTTATTCTTTCTGCTAGAGGGGTCTGGATTTATCCAGGTCTTTCAAGGAAACCGGTGGACACTATTAGATACACTGGAAGCAGAACTCTGTTGTTTCTTCACCCCACAATCTGCTCTTTTAAACACTGGACCGCAATGATATTTTCATTGTCTTGTAGTGTTTGTTCACAGCCAGGATACAGAGATTGTTAAGAGATCTGACTTTTTCTCGGTTGCGATTCCCTCCTTTCTAATGACTATTCCTTGGGTCAAGCTGACATAAAAGTAACTACATACTTCTTATGAGTCATAGTTTACATTTCACCATTAGGGTCATTTTTATTTGAATCTAGACTTAGACTCAAGAATCAATGGGATGTGTTAGTAATGGGTTCTAAGGAGAACTGATATTGTATTGATTGCCAGTGACAGAGAAGAAATCATTATCGAGTCATCAGACAATATCACACTTAGCGTGTTCTAATATTGATAGGGGAGAATAAACTCAACTCAAAGTAAATTTAATTTCTTCCAAGAAGATGGGTTCTGGACATAGACTACCTCTATTAGCCTAAGTGTCTAAGGGAAAGATCTCTTATGGGCTTGGGCATTCACACGGCATAGAGGTCGTTTTAGTTATTAGCCATCTCTGGTCCTGATGGTGGGAGATGTAAGGATTGTTTAGAATACTAGTCATTTCCATTCTTAGTTGTCTGTGATTGAATATGGCCTAACTTTTTTGAAAATGTAGATTACCAGGCTATAAACTGCTTCCAATCCCTAGTCTTCTTAATGGGAAAAAACAGGTTATACATATTTATTATTGAAAAGGCAATCCTGGGTCCTTAACATTCCTGGATCCCCTCAAATTAGTGGGAACAAGAACCTTTGTGCTTCCATAACCCTACATGCACATGCCAGTCCACAGCTTTTAGTTCTTTTCTAATGATTACCCTCAGTTTAACAGCAGACAAATTGTATCCCTGGGTGTTTGAATTATAGTCAAACTATGCCAGATGCAGCATGAAATTCTACAGTTGCTTTTCTTCTGCTTCAAGCCTGCAAATGTGGGGAAAAGGGGTCTTTCCCAGGAAACAGAGAAAGCTCTAGAATTGACAGAGACATATTGCTACCAGGACAGTCACCCAAAGTTCTTCTGTAATGTTGGGGCATCCATCTTCAGTGTACAGGCCCGTAGTATCTGGCAGACTTTTTCATGAAGCACGAAATTTATAAGACAGTTGAGTCACTTTCTTCTGTATCCTGCAGAATGTCTTGCGGACTCTTTCATGAAACAGGAACCCTGAAGGATTATCTCACCTTTAGCCAAGCTCAGCAGTCTTTTCTCTGCGGGTCCTGCATGTCCAGGCAAGAGCAGTTTCTTGCCCAAATGGCTAACAAGCTCCCTAAGGAGCCTCTTTAATGCCTACCCTCCTTTTGAAGTAGATTGGCGCTACCAGGAGCAGATGTGTCTCATTGTCATGAAAAGTCTTAAGTTCTTAAACATTTTAAATTCCAAATTCTGTAGATCTTGAAAGGTTTAAAGAATGCCTATCCATCTGAAATATATCTTTATACATCTAGAAAATCTAAATAATATGACTATATGCTTAACTATTATAGATGATTATCTATTAGCCTATTTTTCTTAATTATACATTATATTTTTAAATGAGCCACATAATTAAAACACCTTAATCAAGAGCAGAAATATACATATAAAAAGATTGACCTTAAATCCATACCAATGCAAATCTCTATAGCCCTTTAAATATGAACAAACATTTATAGAAAATATTTGGAAATATGGGCATAGTTATTTTTCAGTAATTTTAAAAGAAACCCATACTCAGCCCTTCAGTTTCATTCTTCTGAAAGAAAGTTTTTAAGGTAAGCCTATCTGATTTAAACATTTTTCCTATCAATTAATACTATCAACTACTAGTACTCTATTTGTTACTGAAAATAATCTTTAGCATCTGTAATTCTAATCAGAGTAGCCAAGTGCACAAACTGTAGAAAGAATATCAGTTAGAGATTGGAGTAGAATGCTGTTCCCCTACAAATATTCCTAGCACCAAACCAGTGTTACACAGAGAAATGGTTAAATAAGGAAATAAAAGGAGAGGAAGGGAACATATTGGCTCATGCAGTTTGGTCAGATAAGAGATATCATGCTCTCCTTTTAGCAAGCTATAGACCCAGCTGGGTTGGCATTATTCAAGTCTAAGTTCAAACATCTAAAAACTGGGACAATTGATGTCAGCTGTAATCTGGAAGAAAGAAGCCTGATCTCCAAGCTGGAGTCATCCTGCAGAGTGGATTCTTTTACTTTGGCTTTCATTTTACTTGATCCCTCAATGGACTGGTTGAGATTCCTACCATACCAGGCACGGGATTTACTTTACACATCAATTTCCATGGGGATCTTATGCAGAGAAGTGACTCACTTGACTAAATTTCTCAGTCAATCTGACACATATAACTATTGGTCCCATTCACTTAACAATTGGTTGTGTTTCTGGATCTTGTTTTAAAATGTGTTGTTTCCAGCACTCTATGAAACTTCAATCACCCTATGGATATATTGCTAATACTTTGGTTTTATTTATTCTTCTTAACAAAATGCTCTTCTCTCCAGTTCCTTTGTCATGATTATATAAAGACCATGGCAATATTTTTTTCAGGCTAAGATTTTGTATGATTTAATACAATGCTACTCAATCATTAATATTCACAACCACCACTTAAGGAATTTTCATGAAACTTTGATTCACTAAGTCTGTAGAGGCATCTATAATTGATAACTTGATCATTAACTAGATTAGACCTAGAAAGGCATAAGAGTAACTTAGATCACTTCTAGGTACATCACCAGATATGGATTTAGAGATATTTAATTAAGAGGAGAAGTTTTGACAGAGGTTTCTGTCCCACCCAGTCCCACAGACATTCAGTTCCAAAGAAACACACAGAGGTCTGCATTAATCATAAACTGGTTGTCCTATTAGCTCAGGCTTCTTATTAACTCTTTCTTATATCTTTAAATTAGCCCATAATTAATTCTTGTCTGTGTTAGCCAAATAGCTTGGTACCTTTATCAATGAGGCATTCTCATCTTGCTTCATCTGAGTCGGGATGACAACTGCAGACTGAGACTTTCCTCTTCCCAGAATTCTCCTTGGTTGGCCTGCCTATACTTCCTGCCTGGCTACTGGCCAATCAGCATTTAATTAAAACAATACAAAATAAGTGACAGAGTACAAGACCATTGTCCCACAGCAGAGAAGACCCACCCTGAACGTACACATTATTGCCCAGAATGCAATAAAAGAGGAAAAAATTGAACAGGCATAGCTAAGGCATTTCTTTTTTATCTGCTTCCTGGTCTCTACTATGTGAGCTGCTGTTTGTTCCCCTCTATCACACCGTTCACATCATGATACCTTAAATTATGTGTCAGTGTAGGCCAAAAACACTTATTTCCTACTTAAATTGTATACATCCAGTATTTTGTCAGGAAAATGAAACATCTGAATGATACATCTTAAAGTTAGCTTCTCTAACAAAATTCATTGTGGTCCCAATGGCTTTTACCTATTGGACTATGACAACCTGAGTAGCATTGATTGTAGTTATCTGTATGTCACTGAAAGAACCAGGACAAACAGTGCCTAAATGTCTTCATATTTCGGTGCTTTTTAATTAGAAGTTCAGAAGTAGGAGGAAGCATCTATGCATTTACAAGTTAGTTCATGGACCCAGATGTCTTTCAAAGTGATAGTGTACAGTTTCCAGTGTAATGTTCAATTAGAGATCCCACACCTACATTATAGAATATGAAAATTTATTATTTTTTTAGAAAAAGAATAGGGAGTATAAGTCCCTTATGTTTCATACGACGATGCAGATATAGTGCACAGTAATTACACATCCACAGATAACTCAAGGGATGGCTGAGAAATGCCCAGGTATATCTTGTTTAATTATAATTCCTGCCATTGTGTTTCACACCTTATGTATTCTGTTTTATAAATTAAAGTTCTGTGGCAATTCTGCCTCAAAATTTGCTATTAATACCATAGTTTTGCAGCAGCATGAGCTTGTTTTATTTATCTTCATCATGATTTGATAGTTATCACAACATTTACAAGGTGGCATTTATTATCATACCTATGATAGGGGCCTAGGACATTCTGTTAAAATTTCTTTGAGGCAGCATGCATGAATAACACCTTCAAAATCTCTATGGACAAATAACATCTATGCTCTGCCGACTCAGCCAACTGAATCCTTTATAATCTCCCTGCATCTCTGCAGATAATCCTGCTTCCTGAGTCACACGTGTTGAAATTTAGCCATAAATAATCATATAATGGCTCTTACATCCTCAAATGAAGGAAGGGTCACACATTTCTCATGTTAAATCAAAGGCTGGAAGTGATTAAGCCTGGTGAGTCAGGCTGGTTGAAAGCCAAAGTAGGTCAAAAGCTAGGCCACTTATGCAAAACTGTTAATCAAGCTGTTCATAAAAAGAGCAATGCTCGAAGATAACTTAAAATTCTACATCAATGATGAATCTACTACAAGAAAGATAAGAAAGCACAGCAGACATATGACTGGTATGGAGAGTGGAAGAGTGTTCTTGTGGGTCTATAAAATTGCCCTGACCCACAGGCTAATCCATCATCTAAGGCAGAACAGGATCTTTACGTTTGGGGTTAGCTGCTTTTCTCACTTCTATGACAAAATAGATAAAAAGCAACTACTTCTGGAGAGAAGGTAGGAGAAAGGAAGGGAGGAAAGAAGGAAGGGTTTACTTTTACTCAATATTCAAATACATAATCCAAATTGACAGGTAAGGCAATGGAGGTAAGAGGGTCTCTCAACTTAGGCATCAAGAGATAGAGGCTACTTGCTCACGTTAATGGGGATCATGGAGGAGAGAAAGTAAAACTCAGATGCTCAGGTGTTCTCACTTTCCCCTGTTTATTCAGTCTCTTGTACAAAAAAAATTGAGGGCAAGCCCTGTGGTAGTTTGAATGAGAAAAGCAACCATAGTCTCATGTATTTGAATGTTTGGTTCTCAGTTGGCAGACTGTTTTGGAAGGATTCGGAGGTTTGGCTTTTTTTGGTAAAAGATGAATCACTGGGGATGGGCATTGAGGTTGTAAGAGTCCACCCCAAGGCCAATTTCACCATCTTCTACACCCCTATACCCCAAGTGTGGGTAAAAATGTAAGCTCTTAGCAAATGCTTGAGTGCAATGTCTTTCTGGTGCCACCACAGTCCCCAAGATGAAGGTTATGGACTAACCCTCAGAAACTGTAAGCAAGCTCACAATTAAATACTTTCTTTTATAATCCTCCTTGGGTGTGATGTCTCTTAACTGCAATAGATTAGTAATTAAGACACTCCCTAAGTTAATTTTCTCTAAAATGCTCCTGCTGACACACCTGAAGGTGTGCTTTACTAATAACCTTAGCATTTCGTATTACAGTCTGAACAACTATCAAAATTTTCTATAAGCACCTAAAAATATGGTGATGTTACTTCTTTTATCCCTTACCATTTAACCTACACTAAGTGGCCATCTTATTCTTGTTGTTTTATTAAATTTTATAGAAGAACAATTTGCCTTTTTAGAGCATGAATTGATTTAATTAAGTTGTCATACTAGATTGAAATATTTTTCGTTAGATGGTGTGGCAAATATCACATTTAAACACTGTTGACACTTAATTATAAAAGTAAAGATCACATTAATTATTTATACTTTCCATTTGTTTTAGTTCATTTATACAAAATGTTTATAAACATTCTGATAGTCGAAGAAATAGATATTTTAATTAAAAATTAACTACTACACTTTCTTTAATTTTATGGAGGCTTACAACAGTTAGAAGTTATAAAAGAAAAGTCTGATACTATCAAAGATTTCTTCTTGAGGTTTACGGAAAAAGTCATCTCAACATATGAAATTCCACAGTGGAGCAGCATGTCCTGATGCAGGTAGGAGCTCTGGACTTGCATGGGATCTACAAATATGTTTCTTGGTTAGTCATCCTAAACACAAGATTCTCAGTAAGACAAGAGAAACAGGCCAGGTCTTTAGTAAGGATCTAATGCTGTCAGTGTTCCATTAATGGACTAAACCTTGAACCATAGAGCGTCTGCACACAGTGCTTAGCCGAATATTTTAAGTCTACTGTTTAAAGCCACTGCTTGGGAAATGAGATTACTTTAATATACTGCTACTTATTAACACAATACTTGATTCCCTTAGAACTATGGAAATGTCCAATGAGATTAACATTATTTTCTTGTCTTATAATAGCATTCGTTCTGCAGACCATGGATGAAGTATCAATTGAAAATTTAAAGTCTTATTATTTAAGAAATATATCTCATAAGGCAATGGCTTCCATTAATGGGCTGTTCTCTGATTGTATGCAAATGAAAAATGTTTATATAGAATTCTCTATGCTAGACATCATGAGAAATATTCATTATCTCCTATAAGGAGAGAAAAAAAAGTGCATATTGATAGTCATCTGGAAGAAGTTGATTGCATCTTTGATGGATATTTTGAGGGGTTTCAGGTTTCAGTGAAGAAACTAAAGAGCTGGTGAGAAGAAAAAACTAAAGAAAAAGAAGGAGGAAGAAGAGGAGGAGAAGGAGAAGAAGAAGGACCAATTGTGTCTAAAGATCTGCCTATTTTGCTACA
This sequence comes from Bramus lutescens, assembly GCA_001685075.1. NCBI lineage: Eukaryota > Metazoa > Chordata > Mammalia > Rodentia > Cricetidae > Bramus > Bramus lutescens. Next base: position 74,771 of record LOEQ01005003.1, on the reverse strand, counting down.
GTCTCACAGAAAGTTCTTAATGGACTAGCAGACCTTTCTCTTAGGTGAACATAGAAAGTGGTTTCTTAGGGTGAAATCTGCTCTTGGTGAAGATACTGCTAACAGTGATAAAACACTGAGGACTCAGACTACTAAATTGTGTGCTCTAGTTTTATGTTAACACAAGATACAATCATTATAAAAGAGGGTGACTCACGTGAGAAAATGCTTCCGCACAACTGACTTGTGAGCAAGCCTGTAATGTATTTTCAGTGATAATTTGATATAGGAGGAGAAGACCACTGTGAGGGGTGACTTCTTGGGCAGTTGATTCTTGGTGCTGTAATAAAGCAGAAGTAAGCCTCGAGGAGCAAGTCAGTAAGCAGCACTCCTGCATAGCCACTGCCTCAAAGCTCCTGCCCTGCTTGAGATCATACCTTGGTTTCCTTCAATGATGGACTGTAATGAAGAACAAGAAGCTGAAAGAAACTCCTTTCTCTCCACACTTACTTTGGTCAATGTGTTTTATCATAGAAAATAGAAACCCAAATTAAGACAAAGATTAACCTAGGTGAAGCAGTTCAAGATTTGTGAAGACTGACTCCAGTTTTGGAAGGACTTTTATTGCACAGAGCAGAACGCACCAGAAACACATGGTACAGACAAATTTTTGAAACTACTCTGTCTCATAGATAAGTCCTCCATCCTTAATTGCTTAATTCTGGCTTTGAGTTTTTAAAACTTATTGTTAAAATAGAGCATTTAATATTTAACTATTTGCTTTTTATTAGCAGGAAAATGTTAAAAAATAAATATTTGATTATGCATTATTAACATTTTGAGGGAGTGATAAAATTTATTACATTTACTATATTTTTATAGTTTATCTGTGTACATATATCAATTAATACCCTCAATTAAAGCAAAATAAAGCTTTAACTTTATCTTTAATAATACTATTTCAAACAAAGCATGGTGAGTATATGGCTCACAGGCTTAGAGGTAACCTCAGTGAGTATTAGGGTAAGATATTTCTAGGATACTAACAGTTCAATTGTACCCTTGATGACTCTGTTTGAAATTATTTATAGATACTAATAACAACATGGAATTGTGGATTGTATGATAGCAAAGAAGGAAATTTGGAACTGTTGGAGAGTATCAGAGACTGGTAATAGAAAAAGAATTTTGTTAACAGAAGATGTTATTATTTGCTCTATTAGCAATAAGCACAAGAGTTCAGATCTCAACACTAATGCACAAAAACTGTTCCATATGCGTGACTTTTAACCCTAGCACTAGAAATCAGAGGTGGTTGGACCTTAGATGCTCAGTGAAAAAGCAGACTAAATAATAGTTAAATTCTGAGTTCAGTAACGGAATCTGTTTAATAAATAATAGTAATATAGAAGAGCATATTCAGTGTTGAGTTCTGGCTGTCACATGCATACCTACAGGCAAGTGCAACAGCACATACATGTGCATACAAGTAACATGGGCAAACACACGCACACAAGTAAACAAGTTCCATTTATTTATCTATTATAGTTTTAGATTATTACTTCTATTCTTATAGAATATTCTTAGTCTTCATTTATCTAATTTAAATGAGGGTTTCTATAGAAGATGAATGAAGAAAAGGAAGAATTAAAAAATGGTCGTGTGGTAACTTGAGGTAGCTTCCACCGTGTTGTTGGTGCTTCATCCTCAGAAGCCTTACAAAGCTTCCGTTCAGTAGGCAGAACTCCCTTAGCAATGAGGGTTTAGCTTTCAGAGTTCTCCATGCAGTTCTCAGCTCCAAGATGCCTAACCTGTCACCTGTAGCCCTAACACCTTCAGCATTCCTTAGTAACTTTTCAAGTCACAGTCAAAATCAGATTTCAGTTTCCTGTGACCCACTCTACTCTCCAGGGCTTTCATACTTTTGTGCTTTATGCATTCACCTGCCTTGATCTCAAATTTCTTTTCTCGACTTCCTAGTTCTTTCTCAAGTGCAAATATGGTACTTCTTCCTCAGAGTCTAGTGTGAAAGAATTCCCTGTGTTATACTCACTTAACATTTTGAAACAGACAACAGTTTTGATGTTTTCCACACAATTGTATAATTATTTGATTACTGTTACTAATTTTCTAACTAGAGCATAGCAAGAATGCTTTGCAGAAAAAAAATCATATTGTGATTTTTTTGAAACAGAACTGATTATCAAAGAGAGTCAAATGCAGAATATTCATTTCATTACACAATGACAACTTAAGTGATTAAAAGTCTTTATTAAGTCATACCTGCTTGAGAAGATGATAAGTTGGAGCTAGCTTAGACTGGAACTGTGTTTGCTCTGTCATCAGCATGTGCATTCAGTGCTCATGAGAAGAGCACAAAGGTCATAGGGACCGAAAGAGTAGGGAGCACAGAGCACAGCCACAGTGACTTATAGCGAATATTATTATTTCTGCCAACACAGATGCCATTTGTAGGAGATTCTGTAATCAAAAAACTATGCTGAAATAAAACTGTAATATATTTTATATAAAATTCCCTGAATTTGCTATCCCAAGTTTTCAGATTTTTGAAACAGAAAAATATAGAGATGAAAGATAGAACGCTATAATTCTACTCCCAAAAGGCCAATGGCTAGCTTCGTGGGTTATCTTTTCTAGTTTTGTTCACTTTACAGTTTCTGTTCAGGATACATGAATGCACCTTGATTTAACATTGTATGCTAGACCAAGTAATATATAAAGACATACCCATTAGAATAACATTGACTACTCAGTTGAGATACTAAAAGCTACAAGGGCTTCTAGATGTTCTATGAAGTCTAAGAGACCACAAATGCCATCACAAACTAAGATACCCAGTAAAACTTACAACAGAGATTGAAAAACTTCCTACGAAAAAAGGAAATTTAAGCAGTATCTAAAAATCTAGCTCTACAAGGTGCTAGAAGTGCTGTAGGAATTCGTATAGCCAGCAGCCTTTAAGTTCCCCTCCCACTTGGATGTGGCTCCTTATACTATACTACAATTGCCAAAGGGTAAAGTTCATGGTAGTTCTCCTGGCTGCAGGATCCCATTGCTGTTTCCCCTTCAAGCAGAGACTTGTGATCAATGAGTCTACCCTTAAATAAATAACCCTTTATTATACTAAATTCTGAGCTAGTGTGGGATTTCTTTTTAGCGTCCGTCTTCATAGAAGGAAAACTAATTTGAAGAGTTTAATCACAACCAAGAAAACAAAGAAATTAATAATGTCAAACCAAAAACTCAAGTGGGGGAACCTATACATCATAAAAACAAAATAACAGAAATCAACAAATACTGCTCATTGATAACTCTCAATACCAATAGTCTCAATTTCTCAATGAAAAGACATCAACTAACAGCTTGGATTTGAAAATAGAATTCAACATCCTTCTGCATCCAAGAAACAGCTAAAAATCAAAAACAGAAAACACCTCAGGGTAAAAAGATGGAAAAAGATATTCTAACGAAAAGACCTAAAAGGCAGATTTGTATAGCTGTTTTAATATCTGACAAAATAAACTTCAAATCAAAACTAATCGTAAGACATAGGGATGGAAACCACATACTAATTAAAGGAAAAGTCTACTAAGAAGACATTGCAATTTTATACCTTTATGCACTGAACACAAAGACAGCCATATTGATAAAAGGGATGTCACTACAGTTAAAATCACATATTGACCTTAAACAGAAAAGTTACTTGTCTTTGTTTTAAAACATCAAACAAGCACAAAACACTTATTGATGCTTCTATAAATAAAAGCAAATAAGTAATGCAGCTAATTAGCATTTATAGCTTCATTTAATCACTTCATTACTATATGAATATCCCAAATTCATAGAACTAGTTTTGGTGTTAATGTTGTGTGTAGTATTTATACTACTTAGAAACTTCCACTTATTTTTTAACTTCAAATTTTGTGCAAGTCACAAATAAAAGAAATAAAGATCTGTTAACTCCTTGGAGGAAGGGTATATATGTGTATGGGTGTGTCATATACTTGTAGACCCCCTATACTCATATATATATATATACTGAATTTCAGTCCAAGTACTGAAACACATTTAGAAGAATCCATTGCAGAATATAACAAAGATTGTGATCTTCCCAGAACAGCTGTACAGGTGACAGCACCAGGTTTAAATGGAGGGAGAGGGAGAGTGTTCTCACGTTGCTTTGCCTGTCCTAGGGCATGTTAAATATCAGGCCAAGCAAAGGGAGGTAATTAAAAAGCACTGGGTCAACAAATGTGAATGTTTTGCACATTAAACATCGAGAGACCATGCAAAATGGATTGCGGAGACAGGCAACAGGCACCATCACTGGAGGGAGTCTGGCAGTTTCTCACTTGTCACAGGCTTTCCTGAGAATGTTCATTTTTCATGGGGGAATCCACTGCTTCTGTGATATGCTATTTAAATGGTATTATTCTTAGCCTGCTTGTAATTTCAAAATGTTAAACCTACAAAGATTGCATAGCATTTTTCTTTCACTTAGTAGGTGTTGCAGCTCTGGATTAAGGGTAAAGATTGAGCATGATGAAAACAGATATCATTAGAAATATATAAGTTTTTCCAAAATAATGTCTGATTTGTAATATATGTGCAGCATAATTTTTATAGCATTACCTTTGATTATTTACAGTTGAAATTTTATTTTTTATTGAGAATTTCTCATTCTGATATCCATTCATTCAGCTATTGTACTATATCCAGAAGATACTGTTTCTTTGTAGTCACATCTGTTGCTCCTGGCTCTTACACTCTTCCTAGCTTCTCTTCTGCAGTGATCCCTGAGCTTTTGGAGAGGGGTTACAGTATCTATGTTACATTCTTGGTTAATCGCTTTGCAATATCTTCTTCTCTGCACCTTGGCCAATTGTGATCTATGTGTTGTTCATCTTCTACTACAAACATAAATTCCTTTTTGCAGCATAGAAACGATTGAGTTTCAGGAAGTCCTAATTATTAATTTTGGTCTCAATGCATGCACTACTGGCATCTTAACTGAAGAAGATACAAGAAGATTGAAAGCCCTCCTGTACTCATATGCTAGTAAGATAAATATTGTGGCACTGTCTATCCTCTCCTAAAGAAATCAGTCTACCAGGGCGCTCGGAGGACGATGATTTTTCTGGCGGCTGCTGACTGTCTTGCTGCACAACCCGCAGCTGGTGAAGCGGCTGTCCGAGTCGCGGCCCATCGGGCGGGCTGAGCAACTCAAGGCTTTCGCTCTGCTGCAGCGCAACTGCGCGGCCGCGATGCACCCCGCCGCCCGCGAGCCCTCGCGGGGTCATTCCCCAGGCTCCTTGGGGCCCCGCGTCACGCGGTTCAAGGACACCTTCACTCAGGAACTCCGGGAGCGTCCAGGACCACCCCCAGGTCATCAGAAGGGCCCGGTCGCCAAGGCGTAAGCACAGACTGGACTCTGCCAGGCCGAGGTCATGTCCCCTCCTCCCTTCAGTGATCTACACCGACCTTAGCGTTCAGGAGTCATCTTGGGCATGGTGCACGGCTTCGAATCCTGACTCGGATTGTCAACGTTCAGATGCCTACGTTCAAATGGACATGTGCTAGTCCTGTGACTGGCAGGACAGAAAGACCCCGAAGGCCACCAGAGATAAAAGAACCTAGACCAGAACGTTGCACTACTGAGAGCCGTGGCCAACCATGGCCTGCTTTCTACAAGCAAGACTGAAGCTGAATAAATGCTGCTGCATCTATGTCTGGAGCAGAATACCAGGGAAGAAGATGGATGGAATGATGACCCTGAGGTTGCCACAATCCTTGATTAAATGTGTAAGATGATTTAAAAAAAAAAGGAAATCAGTCTACAGAGTCAACCAATTCCAATAAAAACTCCAGTACAATTCTCCAAAGCAACTTTAAAAACATCAAATTTCATATGGAAACACAACAGACCCAGGATCTGTTTACTAAAGAATTCTGTACAACAGAACTGCTGAAAATATCACCATCCAGATTTCCGTGTTATAGTACAGAAATCTAGTCATAAAAACCACATGGTACTAACATAAAATGACTCATTGACAAATAGAGTATATCCACAATTCCTACTACTCTCTGAATTTTGACAACATAGCTAACAAGACACCCTGGAGGAAAGAGAGCATTTTCAATAAATGACGCTGGTTAACCTGGATAACCACATGTAGAAGAATGAAATTCAATCCTTTTTCTCACCCTGCACAAATCTAAAATCCAAATTGATCAAAGACCTTAAGATAAGATTTGATACACTATAAATGGTAGAGAAGAAAGTAAGGAACACCCTCTAACTCATTGGTACAGAAGAGTACTTGCTCTGAACAAGACATCTTCTTCAATATTGTTGTTATATGTGCACATATTCTATTTTTTTTGTTTTTGAGACAGGATTTTTCTGTAGCTTTGGAGCCTGTCTTGGAACTCACACTGTAGATCAGGCTGTCACTGAACTCACAGAGATCTATCTGCCTGTCTCTGCTTCCTGAGAACTGGGACTGAATACATGTGCCACCACAGCCCAGCAATAGTTATTATTTTTACACACATATTATAACCATTATCATTATGCACACAAAACTATTACCATTGCACACATAACCATTATCATTTTACACATACATACGTATGACTGGTTTTAGTTCATGTACACATGTAAACGTACATTAAAAAACTTTCAAGTCCATTTAATGTTGCTTGTATTTATATGTGCTTAGGACTGACCACTTTTCGTTAACACATTGCATTCAATGGGCATGAAATATTAAGATGAAACTCTCGCCCAAAGACTCTTTGAAATACACTACAATATAATGAAAGATCAAAACAAATATAAATATAAAATTATACCAAACTAAACACCATAATTAAACAAACTATAAAGAATCAAAATATGCATGTCTCCATAATTGCTGTGCATTTAAGATATATAATGGTATATTGGTTTTCCTTTTTCTTTTCTTTTCTTTTCTTTTCTTTTTTTTTTTGAGACAGAGTTTCTCTGTGTAACAGTCTTAGCTGTCCTGAACTGGCTGACTGGCCTTCAACTCACACAGATATGCCTGCCTCTGCCTCTTGAGTGCTGGGATTAAAGGCATGACCCTCAACTATCTGGCAAGAAATATAATAATCTTCTAAAAGTCCCATTTTTGTTTAATTATTCCCAGCCAATGCATCACTTATATTACAGAAAAGAAGTCACAAACTTACATAATTTTAATTTGCGTGATTACTTTATAATGTTAACCACAAGACTCCTCAATCATTTTATCAGTTTTTTGCTTTTCCTTCAGAGACTTTTTCATAAATAATTATGTAATTTGCAATATCATAAACGTTTCTGCATTTTCCAGGTTTCAGACATAATAACTTTCTCTGTAAGGAGTGCTCATAAAACAATGAAACCTAGACATTTAAAATTATGTGAATATAATCATCCCAATTAGATGATTGGGATATGTATTAAAAGGAGGAGTGGGCTGTGTTCTCGGTGCCCTGCTAGCTTAACCCCCAAAATAATTACACAGAAACTGTATTCATTTAAATACTGCCTGGCCCATTATCTCCAGCCTCTTATTGACTAACTCACATCTTGATTCAACCCATTTCTAATGATCTGTATTGCCAATTGACTGTGGTTTACCCGCATAACTCTAACCAGCGTCCATCTCGGAGAGGAGAGCCATGGCATCTGCCACACTGCCTTCCTCCTCCCAGAATTCTGTTATTTCTACCACACCCATCTAAGGGCTGCTCTATCAAAAGGCCAAAGCAGTTTTCTTTATTCAACCAATGAAACCAACACATAGAAAGAAGACCCTCCTACACCATGGATGAACATTGCACAAAGGCATGTTAGTACTCACATTAGTATGTATATATATATATATATTTGTATATTATATATTAATATTTTGTATGCTTATATCCAAATATACACATTTATACTTATATCCACCTATGTTATTCTTCTATTGACCCAAAGTTTTGAAATGACTTTCAAAATTCAATTTGAATGTTATTTATTTTAAAGTTAAAAGTAAGGGATCTTGTCTTCTAAAATAGTCTCTATTTTTTGAGAGGGATTTTAGGAATTAAGTAGTTTTATATTGTTTTAAGTAGTAATTTATTTTTAAATAATAAAATAATTAGCAATCACCTAAAATGACCTTTAAAGCAACCATATTTGTCTTGATCAGACAAATTATTCTATAGAGAAACCACTACCAAAGCAACTCTCATAAAGGAAAGCACTTTTTGGGGGGCAACTTACTTATAATTTCAGATATATAATACAAAGTCCATTTTATTCGTCTTGTTCAATGGAAGGGCAGGGCAGAAGCATGTTGGCACTCATGGTACTAGAGAAGTAGTTAAGAGCTACATCCAGATCTGGAGAGAGAGAGAGAGAGAGAGAGAGAGAGAGAGAGAGAGAGAGAGAGA
>LOEQ01005003.1:29432-54953 GCA_001685075.1 Bramus lutescens | reverse complement strand
AGAAAGAAAGAAAGAAAGAAAGAAAGAAAGAAAGAAAGAAAGAAAGAAAGCCATGAAAAGCAAGCCAGAAAGCATCACTTCTCTATGCCTCTATAGTAGTCCACAGCTACACATACTTGCCCTGCTCAAGTTCTTGTACTGGGTTAAATGATGAACAGTGGTGTGGATGAGTTGGTACATATAAACAATTTAGGTAGAAGTGAAGTTTGGTAGCTGAACTTTGGATAATAAATTGTTGTTACCTAATGTTACTCAACACAGTAAAGTCCCCCACTCCTAATTATCAAGGGATTCTTGCAAAATAAATATGATGATTATCATTTCATAATTGAAAAACAAGAGAAAATTTCACACAATTCAAACTAAATGGAAAGAACTAATGTTAACTAAAATAAAGGAGTGAAAGGAAACTGGCTATTTGAATCATTGCCTAAAAATCAGATAAAGCTAAACAATGTATTGCTCAAGGGCACTTAGCATGAACTTGATTATAAAAAGAAGCAAGGTATGTATGCAATACTTTGAAAAAATGAAATCCTTGATTTTCATAGCAGACTAATTCTTAAAATTTGAATTTTTTCAATATATTGCCACTAATTTCATTTGGATTTCTCAATAAATTATTTCTGTAACCATGTGTGCATTGCTGTTAATTCAAAGTTCACATTCTTGTAACAATCTGTCATTTCCTTTCTGACTACCACAGGCAAAATATCTTTTAACTGAATCATAAGAATGGAATGATTTCTATGTGAGAATCTAAAGTATTTCCTACTAAGTTGGAATTTATCATTTCCAAAACAACTCTGTGACATATGTTCCCTGCAGATATAGAATAAAAGCCAATTTCATTATGGAAGGTTTAGAATATAGTATACTCCTTCAACTTTAAAACATCTTATTTTTTAATTTGTGCCGAATCACATCAGGAAATCAAAATTTTATGATAAATTAGTACTTTAAAATTTAGAAGAAGTATATACAAGTTATAAAATATTCTATTATGAACAAAAGAGTGACGTCTTATGAATCAAGAGCACACAGAAGTGTGCATCTTTCTGTTTTGTTGGAATATTGTAGTCTCCTCTCGTCTGTATACAAACAAAATTCTGTGTAAACCTGTTGATTGGCCCACTGGCTTACTTCTTAGCTATTAAAGGTTTCATTTTCCAAATATTGTCAACAGTGTAGGCAGAATTTTAGTAAGTGTTTATTGATTTGGTTTTCATCAGGAAATTCTATGCTGTCACTATGACTCTTCTAAAATCTTCTAAATTTCTCCCAATGGTTGCTACAAATAAATAAGAATATTAAGTCTAAAGTTGATGATTTCTTCCCCTGTCACAGAAGTTAGTGCCAGCTGATGGTGCTTTAAAAAAAATAGCACTGCAGACAAGAAGCAGGGACTTTGTTTAATGTGCTTTGATTCTTGAAGGACAGAAAAAAATGAAGACACATTTCCCATTCCCTCCGTTAAGTGCAATTTTGAGTTCATTGTATGACATGTGTTAAGTCTTGATAAACAACCTTAGAGATACTCAAAATAATTCCATTTTTCTTTTGGTTTATATGAACATATATTTATTATACATAACTAGGGTCTCTTTACAGTGGTTTTATAATGCATGTAATGGATTTCACTTATATTCATCCTCACCATCCTCTTTGGTTCTCCTTCCTCTCCAGTTAGGGTCCTTTCTTCTTCTCAAATAGTCTCTATTCTAGTTCAATGAGTTTTTGTGACCCAGAGAGTTTTAAGACAGTGTTTAATGAACTTCTATTGTTTAAAATGAGTTTAGATCTCTAATACCTTATAACATCCTCATTAAATTATTGCATTATTTCAGAAATACCTTCAAAATATTTAACTATTCTTATCATCTCCAAATCCCGTTAGTGTTAACAAGTTTAAATGCTTGTGGCTTCCCCTTTAAATATTAAATTGATTACCTAACTTCACCTTATTATGCCTTATTTCTCTCTATCAAAGTGATATTTAGGCTTATTAATTTCTTCTTTTTTCAATTTTCTTTCTTTCAATCTTTTTATCACACTGAAGCAATAGTACTTCTCAGCCTTTTTTCATAAACCCTTGGCATGATACAGGCATACCAAGAATTCTACGTGATCTGACATGCCCTTGGTCCTGCTTTTTTATCTCCGCCATTCACAGTCTTACCAGAATCATAGCTTTGAAACCACAGAAACTCAAATGATTATATTCATTTTTTTTCACTGCAGTAATTTCAAGAAGCCAAAGACTTCAGGGCCATCTTCCTCTGCAACATACCATTCCAGATGACCTCCTGTGCAGGTGGCATTTCTGATCTTATTAAGCACGACGACCATTTACAATGTTACTTCTCCAACTATCCATACTGGAATGCTAACTCCAGTGGTCTTGAAATCTTGCTTATCACCTTTGCATTGCATTAGCCCTCCTTCCCAATGCACTTCCACACACACTATACACACAGACAGTATTTGTTAGGCAAATGAACACAATCAACGAATAGATGAAGTGCAGAGTAAATACTTTAGAAACCATATTTCTTTACTTTTCGTCTATTATTTCAAAGTTAAAAATAATTCTTCTCTCTTTTTATTCTTGTTAGGATTCTTAGTATTATCTGTTGCCTCCCAGCTTTTATAAACCTAATATTAAGGGTCAGGCCTTAGTCTTTGTATCTTTCCATTTCTAAACTTTTCAAACAATTCTAGCAACTGTGAAAAGCTCTGAGATTGAGTCTAAGTGGCACGACATCTTGAAATATGTTTCCAGATACAAAGATGAATTACTATCTGTTTCTATTTATCAATACAACAATTATGAATATTATGTTGTGGCATTTACAAAAATTAAGAATAGAGGCAATGGTTATGAATTCCTCTTGGAGTCTCTACATCTAGCATTGCTGTAATGTGCACAAATTTTCAGTTAGAAATGAAAAGCCATATTCAAACTTGAGCATCTCATAATATGATTCTGACTCCAGGGCACAATCTCCAAGTGTGTTTTCCAAGATGCGAAAATAGAAAAGAATGTGTAAGCAACTTGTTCCATACCCTTGATCAGACTCTGGAATTCCATAAAACTATTCTTTCCTAAGTGGAGTCAGCTCAATCTCCCTCGGAAGTTCTTCTTGACTTACCCTAAGTTTTTTTTTTTTTTTGTCTTAAAGCAGTGTGTATGAGAATACAGTCAGCATTCCAAATTGAAACTGTTTAATTACAGGTTTAAAACTCATGTTTCTTCAGTACCTGCGACGAAGCCAAGCTTCTGGATTTACTGAAGATTGTCCTGCTTCCAACTTCGTCAGAGTACTGACAGGTCCTTGAATCTGACATCCTGTTGACGTGGTTTACTTTTCTGTGTGTATGTATCTACGCTAAACTTGTTCTCAAGTATTTTCAGCATTCAAACTTCCCTGAGAAAACCACTTACAGTTCCAGTCCTTGTCACCCTGCTTTTGAATCACTGTTTCTTAAGTGCCTTCAGCTTTGAGGCACTCTGGTGTATTTGAATTCAAAGCACGCTCACATTAGGAAATTACGAGGACAAATCCTTTATTTTTTTCTGTTAGTTTTCTTAGAAAAAACAACAACATTATTAATATTTGCTTTAATCCACTTGCTGTCACTATAATTAAAGACCCAAGAACTGGTTTTATTCCTGAGGATTATTCTGTTTCCCATTTCTGGAGGTTGGGAACTGCAATTGTATGGTGCTCGGCTTCTAATGAAGGGAGGGGCCCATTGTGTTGAGAACCATGACCGAAGGACAGGCAGGTGTGTGAAGACAAAGTAGAAGAGAATTGTGTCAAGCTCAGGACACAATTAACCCTGCTGTCTTTCCTAAACACTCAAGCCTTTGAAAATTCTGGGTCTACACCAGACTGGTACATTTATATTGTGGGTTCCTATTTAATGCTTTTATGTGATTCCTGGGTATATGTCTTGTGCCTTCTCTTAGGCCCTTTTCTCTGTGTTGATTTTTCCTATTTTCATGCAATAATTTTTGTTTTATCTTATTATACATTACTTTCTTATATTTAAGAATGAATGAATGAATGAATGAAAACCTAGCAGCTGGGCTAAAGATTAACAACAGAAATGTCATTTATATCGGCTGGGAGAGGGACAATCAGCTTCCCCAAAGGAGGGACACTAGTTACTTCAGGGCAGATCTCAAGTTCAAGAGTAACTGACCAACAAATAATGGACTCCACAGTTTAATTGTTTTTTGGTTTTGTTTTGGATTTGGTTTTGATATTGGTTGTGTGTGTGAGTATTTAGTTTTATTTCATTACAGTTTGGTGGGTTTGAGGGGGTTGTTTTATTTTTTCTTGGTTTGGGGGATATTTTATTGGGTTTTTGAAAAAGTTAAATTTGAGTGGCTACTGAGGAGGGGGAGAGGATCTGGAAAGGCATAGAGACAAGGAAGAATATGTAAAAATATATTTAAAATTAAAATTTGCTTTAAATAACAAAAATTAAAATTACAAAGCAAAATAAACCATTATCTTTAAAAATAAATAAGTAAATAAAGTTTTGATAACATTGCCACAATTGGAAACAGAGAGAATATTCAAACTCATATCTCTACCTCATTAACTCCAATAATGATATACAATTTTATCAATTAAATATGACTCAAAATGGAGGCATTGAAGATTCTTCTTATGGGTCCTAGAGAAAGGAGGATGTTAAAATTCAAATCTATGCTTTAATATCACCTCTACTGATTCTTCTAGTCAAATAAGTGGACCCTCTTATTTATGCAGTTAATGTCACAATTAAAGTCTTCTCTAAATATTCTACTGGGCCCACTGTGAACAACCATTGTTGTTGTGTATTGTATAGCTATTATTCTTATCTTTCAATTCAAAAACAAAAAGGACTTGCAAGTGTGCACACTATCTGGAGATAAAGATCTATATGCATGGGAAGTGACATAATTAAGTCTGATAACCAATATGTAGAATAAAAGAAACCACAAATCTCTTGGTGAATCTAGATTTCCTCAAGAGGAACAATAACAAAACCACTCCATCTATATATTGTGAGTGCTTTATAAATTAGTGATATGATTATGATGATATGACAGAATTTAAACTTTATAATTTAAAATTCAAATACATTTGTGTGTTGTAGTATCTATCTTTATGGTTATGATTTTTATATATAATTTATCTGGCTGTGTTTTTTATACGAGGGTAGAGAAATATCTTTGGAATTTGTACTGAAATACTCTGAATAGGAACTTATATTAATGCACATAGCGTTGAGGACAGATGACTTGATATTTCTGTAACATGCTTCAATCTGGCTAAAGTACCTCTTCTTCTATCTCAAATACCATTATATTGGATCATGTTTTGAAGAGTGTGTTTCTCTGCATTCAATAGATGAAGTGTGGGTATCATGATTTGTATGACTGGAACTATGAGACTAATCCTATTGGCAATGATTTAATATTAACCACCTCACAAGTTCTCTGATTTACTCATTCTAGTCAAAATTTTAAAAAAAAAGTAAAATTAATTTATTGTCAAAACTTTAGGCCAACAAACATGTCTGGATTCATAGCATTAAAGTATAAAGAATATCAAGCAGTATTGCCTTTCTAAGTAGTAAGTGCAGTGTATAGAAACTGCAGAAAGTATGCCTTCCACTTACTTATCTCATTCCCTATGGGTGTTAAACTTGTACCTGTTTTACTGTTTTTAAGCTGAGCTGCTGTTTTCTTCCATACAAGATTGTATTGGTTGTATAATTGGTTGTAGAAGACACTGTAAGAACATCTATTCTACAAATTAAACAATGGCAGAGTTTTACACGCAGATTTCTTTCATTTATTTTATACACCAACCAGTTTTCCTTCCCTCCTCTCCTTCCATATTCTCCCCTTTTCCATCTACAGCCCCTCCCCATACACTTGTCCATCTCCATTCAGAAATGGACAGGCCTCCCGTTTATAGCGAGGATGTCCTAGAGTGTATCTTACTTCTCACTTGTTTGTTAGGTGTCATTTACTCATTTGCTTCTACTGAACATTTGACTTTTTCTCAAGAGATGGGCTAAATATCCCTAACACATGGTCTGTTAAGGAGAAAGAACATATGCTGCTTGTAATCCTTAAAGCCCAAATATTTACAGGAATCTCATAATTTAACTTTTAGCTTTTCATATTTATCATTCTTGTTTATGGTCAAGACATTTTAAAGGGTTGAGATTTTTCTACATTGGTTCTCATGCTTTCCATTGCTGTGTGACAAACACACACCACCTTACCCCAGATAGGGAGCCCATAACAGGTTAAAGTACAGATAAACCAAAGTACAACTTGGTGAAGCAAGGAGTTTTATTGGTGTCACTCATAGGAATATGGGTGGTGGTTGTTTACAGGTGTAGAACTGACCAAAAATCAGCTTCATTAGCAAAGTTCACCCCAGGACTGGTGACAGGTCACAAAGTTGAGAACCTGGAGCACATTGCACACCCTGTAGGCAGTTCAGCAAGTTGGAGAGTGTCCTTTCCTAGTGACTGTGGTAAATCTCTTCCAGGCAGCTCAATTGGTTTCTGCTTCTTCCATGCAACTACACTAATGTCAATCATCTCGTTAGCTTTTCTAGTTTGAAAGTCTTCTTTGTAGTTTACCTTTTTTTTTTTTTTTGGAAAGGAATTCTCAGCTTTTATTGCTTACTCTGGAAGGAAGGAGGTATACTGAATCTGGTCATTTTTAGAGACTTCCTGGACCTATTTAGAGTTGTTTACCTTCTTAATTGAAGAGTTTCTCTGTAGGATGGGATGTTTCAGTCTTGGAGGAAACTGCTAGGCATCATAGGACATTCCAATAATACATTGTAGGTATCAGAGGATGAATGAACAAAGTCCGTGTCATTTGACAGTTATTAGTTGAATCCCTGATGAATGGTTTGCAAGAAGTAGCATTTAATGAAACAGTCTTGACTAAACTGTTGTCATAAATGAGACTTAGCTATGCTCCTGTGTTCCTCTTCTGTGTAGACAGATGTTTCTGTCCTGCCCAATCTCATAGCCATTCACTCCCAAAGAAACACACAGAGGCTTTTTAAAACTTAAACTGTTCGGTCTATTGTTCAAGTTTATTACTAACTACCTCTTACAATTTAAATTAGCTCACACTTCTTAGGGCTTGGTACATTTCTCAGTAATGCTTTTTCTCTTGCTTCCTCTGCTTCTGGCTGATGACTGCATCTCTGCCTTTCCACTTCCCAGAATTCAAGTTGCCCCACCTATACTTACTACCTCGATACTGGCCAATTACTATTTTTATACTAATAATATGAATGAAAAATCTTTACAGTGTACAAGAGCATTACCCCACAGCACTTCTGTTTCTGTATATGAGGCATTTCTTGACAAACTTGACCTTAACCAGTAGCACTCGAAATGGAGTACAACAAATCAAACCAAATTTTGTGCTAAATAGATCCTGTGATAAGAAGTGAATATGTACTTCTTAACTGCATTCCTGAGATTTGAAAAGATAAATCTTTCTAAGACAATGTGAGAAGGGGCTAGAAATTCTGGACTTAAGGAAAGCACAAAGATATTCATGTCTAGCTCTTATCTTGTGATGTCTATCCTAAAAGTGGTTCCTGAAAACTAAATGAGACAAAATATATAAAGTTTCCAGGAGTCACATGGGCTCACAGAGACTGAGGTGGCAAGCATGGGACCTTCTACACCAGGTCCTCTGCATATATTTTATAAGTCATAAAGGTAGGATTTCTCAGGTGGGCATGGGGTGTAGAAGGTGGGCTTTTTCAGGAGGGCATGGGGGGCTTTTATTTGTTTTCATTTTATTGTTATTGTTGTTTTTCGAGACTCTTTTAGCAGTCTTGGGTTGCCTTGTCAAACTTTGATATGAGGGTTTTTTTTTTCTTGTCTTACTGTATCTTGTTTTGTTTGGCTGTCATTTCTGGGAGGCCTGCTCCTTTCTGAAGAAGAAATAGGGAGGGTGGATTTGGACGAGAAGGGAGATGGAGGAACCTAGGAGGAGTGGAGGAGGAGGAGACTATCATGTGAGAAAATAATCTCTTTGCAATAAAAATAAAAATTTATAAAGAAAAGAAAAAATCCCACTTTTGTGAAGTTTGTGTTGTGGACTATTCCTTTACACTGTGTGACGATATGACATCATGGTTGGTTTAATGCAAAGCTAAATGGCCAATAGCTAGGCAGGGTTTTTAAGGCAGAGAGAACACTGGGAGGAAGAAGGCAGAATCAACAGCCAGAAGCAGACTGAGCAGGAAAGTAGGTTGGACATAGATGAGGTAATTATGCCTCCAGGCAACAAACACATCTATTAGTAGGAATGTGTTAATTCAAGTTATAAGAGCTAGGTAAGAACAAGCCTAAGCTATCGAGTAACCGTTCATAATTAATAATGCCCCTATGTGGTTATTTGAGAGATTGCAGATAGGACAGAAGAAGTCCACCTACATTTGTAAAGGAGAATGAGTAAAAAAGAAAGCAAAATTTAAAGAGACAAATAACAAAGCATTTAGGGTCACTTATGAAAAATTTGGAGTCATGCCATTAAGTAATAAATTCAGAATGCTAAAGTCAACAGAAGCATGCAATAAAGAGGAGATGGAAATTAAAAGATTAAACACGGCTTTGTGACAGAGACAAAGTTAGACAACTGTTACTATTTTCTTAATTGTTCATTAAAGTGTGTGTGCAATATCATAATAAGATAAAATTATCTAAATATGCAGATTAATATATTCTAATGAAATTTCAGTTAGAAAAACTGAGTTCAAGAGATTTATTATTGCACCTCATATCAAATACAATTAATAATATTTTATATTTCTGAAATTTACAAAGCGCAGACTATTAAAATGTTATTAATATCAAAATGGTAAGTGTATTAGGTGACGTGTATGTTAAGTAGCATGATTTTGTCATCGCAAAATGTACTTAAATGCAAACATTTACATATGCATACATTTGAACATATTATTGTTATTGTTATTATCAAATCTCATTTTGTTCATGCTAACTAATTAAAAATTGCATTTAGTAAACATTTTACAATTTAATTTCATATTACCAAACTGTTAGAAAAGATAGCGATGGGCATAAAAATTTACAGAATATTAGCATTTTCTAAAGATACTTATATTAAAACTCTGTGTCTTGTAGTTTGGAAGGAAGGATGCAAGCTAATTCTAGCTAGGGAGAGGGAAGAAATAACTTTTACTATGTAGATTATTGTAATATGATCATTGGTCCCAAACCCTAACAATTTCAGTGTTTCCAACATGCTCATCCGCAGAGGCACTCAGGAGGACCACCAGGGATTAGCCTCTCTCATGTGCTCTAAGCACTAGGTTTGGGGATTTCATTTCCAAGCTCTCAATTATGGCAAATCCATCTCTTGCTGTTTGTTCCCTTAGGCTGCTGCTTACAACTTAGAATATGGAATGTATTCACAAAGAATGTGTGCTCTGTCCAAGCTTTGGATGCTGGTGCTCACATTTTCCTCTTTTCAAATCCCCCAAACCTCAATTTAGTTACTATAAAATACCAAACCTTCTAAAGGCTGTACAAGCCATTCTCCTTCCCCCATGCCCTGTTTGTACACAATATCTCTGTTTCCCAACACCCCTATGTACGCAAGCACACACACACACACACACACACACACACACAAGCACAGACATGTCCCTAACTCAATAGCATGTTATGAAGAAAGAGTAAATATGATACGATTGAAATAGAGCATTCATTAACATTATTGATCATTCCTTTTTATCCAAAGAGTGTTGTCTGACATAAACGAAAGCTTCAGTCTTACAATAACAAGAATTATTATTCTAATTTGCATATTTGTTTGGGCTTATAAGAAGAAAAGATACAAGTGTTTTATTTTAATGAAATTAATTGTTCTAATTATATAAACAAGTAATTGCTGTGAAACTAATAATTAACATTTTTATGACAGTGTTTAGGTATTCATGTCCCATTTTATTCTGAAACATTATGAGCTGTTCACTGGGCATTTGTATATTTTGTCATCGCTGTTTGATGTTGATCTCATTCAGGTATGATATTTTTCTTGCCATTATTTATATAGCAATAAAATTATGGTAATGGCAGAAGCAAGTTACATTTAACTCCAGAGAAGCCATCAGCTGGCCTTCGGAGGTGCTATTTATTATTATTATGGGGTAGTAATATTTGTTGGAAAATGACTTTGCATATCTAGTATTAAAGTATTTTATATGTTTTTAAAATACTTTAAAATAATTGTAATAACAAACTCAGAACTGAGAATGCTTTTAGTCACAGAAAGAGTATTTGCTTTTGTCTCAAAAAAAGTAAAATCTATGGTACACTTTGTATAATCAAATTCATTTAAAATATGTAAGCAGTAAAGCTGATGACTGTGTAGGGCATTTTTCTCCTGAGATCTGACAGAAAGATAAAAGATCAAGGATCATCAGGTTCATTAACTTGGCTCATCAGTGATCTTGGGTAAATATCAAGCCCAAATTAATTTACTGTTTCACACTGGATGATTATTTTTCCATAAATAAGTAATAATAGATTGATATCAATCAAAAATAAATTATAATGTATGCTTTATGAAAATCAAATGACATTTACAAATTCTATTATTTATTTTACGTGTATAAGTGCCTGCCCTCATCTATGTATCTGTTGAGCATGTTTGTGCCTGGTGTTTAGAGAGAAGAGGGAATCAGAGTCTGTGAAACTGAAGTCAATGATGATTGTGAGTCATCCTTTATATACTGGGAACAGGACCCTGGTTCTGAGCAAAAGCAGCTATTTCTCTTAACTGCTGAGCCACATTTCTATCTTGCAAAGAACATCCATTTTAAAGTAATTAATTTGCTTGTGTGTGTGTGTGTGTGTGTGTGTGCATGTACCCTTAAGAATAAAAATAAAAGAATGTGTTGTGATGTATGTGGGAATTACAAGAGTCATTAAAGAAAGAGTGGCTGTCATTTGAGACGTAGTGGGGAGAATCAGAATGAGGAGTTGTGTTATGGGTTAGGGAAGGAAAGAAAGGGTGAATGATGTCATTTTAGTTCGATTTTCCTTTCGATTTATTTATATTTATTGGGAGAGCGTGAGTGGATGATGATGGTGGTGGTGGCGGTATTGGTGTGTGTATAGGTCAGAGGACAACCAAAAGGAATTGGTTCCCTCCCTCAGTTCTGAAGGTGTCGGGTCACTGGAAACATGAAAGATCTTTATCCAGTGAACCACAACACAGGCCTCACAATAATGAAAAACAATAACAAAACAAAATGCCATTAAAATAAAATTATCCCAGCATGTAAAAGTGAAAGATTCCTACAGTGAATACTTTCAGATACAGAGAAAGCTATCATAGAAAATGGAATGACAGCCTATGCTCATGGATTAGCAGAAATAATAAAAATGACTCCGTCACCAAAAGTGAGCCACTGATTCAGTACCATTCACCATTAAACTACAATGCTGTTCTGCACAGAGCTGGAAAAAATAATCTTAAATTCCACACAGAACTGCAGAGACCCCAAGTGGTTAGAATACAAAGACATCCATAATGCTAGCATAAGAAAGCCCAATACTTTTTGCCCTTATCACATTTCCTTTTTTCCTATTAATTTTAAAAGTAGATTTTTAAAGCATTAAATTAATAAATTGATTCAGTGTACTAAATGTATTCACTAGGTCTCCCTTATAGATTTTTATTCTAATAAGCAAGTCTACGTTTAATGTATGTTTTTAGAGAGAGGGAAATGTTTCATACAGTGAAGAAAATTATGTTGCTCACCAATGTTAGCTATCATTTCCTAATTTGCTAATGCACATGCTAAAAGTTTCCCTCTCACTGCACAGAGGTTTCCTGCACTAATTTACTAAAACATATGGTAAGGATTTCTGTCTCACCACACAGATGCTTCCTACAGTCGCCACGCCGTTACTATGTCTCTGCTCACTTGGCTTAGGTAACTGCAGGTTGGCACTGCTCTCTCTTGCTCTACTCCTGGCAATCACCATTCTGTCCTGTATTCCTGTGCATTCCACTCACTGTGCTAAATCTTAAAGATTAATGGATCATACAAAATTTTTGTCTGTATGGTTTATTTTACTTTGCATGCTTTCCCCAAAGTTCATCTTGTTACTGCCTACTCTATCAAAAGTGATGTACAGATCATTGTAATCAAAAGTACAATGATGTTATCCACATTCTAAAAATTCATGCAGAAGCAGTAAAGACCATACATTGTGAAAATACTTAAGAATAGGAGAAAAGATTGATTGTTTCACACTTTTTGTTTTTAAAGTACATGAAATGCTTAAGTAATCAGCATAGCACATTTTTTTATTTTGTGAATAATTTGTCCTTATTTTATGCACATTGGCGCTTTGCCTGTATGTGTGTCCATTGGATTCCCTGGAACTGTAGTTGCGGGTAGGTGTGAGCTGCCATGCAGGTGTTGTCAATTGAACCCAGGCCTCTGGGAGAGCAGTCAGTACTGCTAACTGCTGAGCCATCTCTCCAGCCCGAGCACTGGATATTATTAACATAGAAATAGACACTGAGACGGATGGAACAAAGTCATGGGGCCATGCTTGTATGGTAACCTGGTCCTTGGCATAGGCAACCTGAAGACACAATGACAGAAGGTGATCTCTGTGACAGATCATGTGAGAGACACTGGGCCAACCCGAGCAGAACGCTGACAGTGAGTTCTTGTCTTACACCACAGAAGAAATTCCACTTAGAGTAAGGACTAAACAGAAGATGGAAAACAGCTAAAGAAAAAATGCAAGACAGCTTTTCTTTTTACATTTTTCTTTTATTCTTATGGTGTTTTATAGCTTATTTGACTGTGCATTGTAGGTCTGCGGTGCCCATGGATATCAGAAAGAGTGGCAGATATCCTGGAACTGGGGTTACATAAAGGTATTTAGTTATTATCTGGGTGCTGAGAGTCAAAATTTGGTCTTCTGGATCAGCATCCAGTCTCTTAATTGTTGGGCCATCTCTCCAAACCCAAGGAAGCTCTTCATAATGTAGGGTTTCACTATTACTTTCCAGTGTTTCACCAAAATCTTAAGCAACAAAAGCAAAAGATATACTTAGGTTTCATCAAACCGAAATGTTTCTGTGCTCTGAAAGAAGCACGTAACAGAGTGAAATGAAATCTCACAGATTTGACAAACTCTTTGCAAACCGCATACTTGTTATAGGGTTGATGTCCTAAAACACAATTGTTCCATTAATTCAATAGGAAATAGTTTATACCTTATTTAAAAGGAGTGAATAAGAATGGACAAACAGCCCAAACAGACTTTTTCTTCCAAAGATGAACAATTATCCAATGTGTATATGAAAAAGTGGTCACTGTCATGAATCATGAAAATGTAAATTGGAGCCATTTTTGAGATGTCAACTTACACCCAATTAGCTGCCTATGATAAAAAAGTCAAAAGCAACTGTCATTAATATGGAGAACTGTAAGCACATAAACATTTTTGTTGTGTATATCTACTAACAAAGTCATGGAAAACTGTATGCAAGTTTCTCAACTATCTGCTGTTGCGGCAACTTTTCTGATGAGTATGTGCCTAAGGAAAGCAATATTACTACCACATAGGGAAAGCTGTGCTTCTGTGACTCATAGGAATGGGTTAATGAAAAGATGCTAACTCTTATCTTTCCAAAAGTATGTTGCTTAGCTTTGTTTTTGTTATAGAAATGGGCCATTTTGCCATTTGGAACAAAATAAATCTGGAGGGCGTTGTACTAAGTGAAAGTAAGACAACACAGAAATAAAACTCATACATTTCCAAATGTATTGTTGTCCCCCAAATATCAGTCATCTCTTAAACATTTTTTTTTCTTTTAGAGTTGATCTTTTTCTAATCTTCTCTTAATTAGTGACGACAACCTACATGCTCTGTCTTGACACTATTGTCTTTTACTTGCCTTTCGATTTCTCCTTTTTGTTCCCACTCAGCCTGCTTTGCACTAGGGTGACTGACTGATCTCCAGTGAACTGGTGAGCATTGTTACCTGAGGGCTTGAGGTGATGTTCTGGCCATGGCCAGGCAGCACTCAGGAGCAATCTTCAATCTGCTGCTGTCCTGGGAAAGCACCTGCAGTGGACTATGTCTCTCCACAGTAGGACAGAGTCGTTCAATGTCTGTTTCTTAATTCTTTGCTGACTTTGGTGTTTGTAGTTTCTCGTTGCTCTAGCTCAGCCTTATCATTCCACCTTTCTGAGTTTTCTCTAAACACTGTCCACATCTTTGCAAAGTTTCCCTTGTAAAGCTTTCTCTAGTCATCTAGTTTCACTGTGCCATATGTTTTCTGCTTTTTCATCATGGCCCTAATTCTTGAATTCACTTTCATTTTCTCCTCCTTTGTTTCTGGTTCAAAAACATGAGCTGCAATCTGCACATTGAAAGAGTATGTTAGATTAGGTCTTATTTCTATGATGCAGCTTAATACCTGTTTGGGTTTTATTTGTGAAATAAACAGATTGAGCGTACATGAAAATTTATGAAGTATCTATATCTCCAAAATCCTCAATAACTATTGTTTGTTCTTCTCATACAGTTCTTTTATGAAAAGATATTTGTTTTGACATGTGAGAACTTGGATAATTTGATCCTAATACGTCTGCTTCATCTCCCACTGACCTTGCATATACAGCATGGAGTTGAAGCACAGTGAAGTGCTAAAAAATTCCTCTCACCCTTTTTGCAAGTGTGTCCTCCATCCCTTAGTGCATGGTGCTCTTTCTCGAAATGCCCTGGGGTTTCTATTTCACAGCCTACCCAATGTCACACGCAACCATCAGTTCAAATATCACCTCTTTAAAAGACATTTGTTTGTTCCCCCACGCAGAGGAAAGCTCTTGTACTACATCTTTCAGAGTCTTAATTCAATATTTATCACCACATTTTGGTTTGCTTGCTCACAGTCACTATACAGTGGGATCTTCTAAAATCAGCCAAACTTCAGCTTAATTTATGAGCTCCAGGGATCATGCCTGGAACACAGTAATATTCAGCAAATGTTTTAGAACAAAAGTATCTTCTCTGAAATATGATTTTGTACTGCTCATTATTTACACCTACAGATCCCTTGGAAGTAATATTTAGCTTACAGCTCTAAGCATCTTATCTTGTTTTGCATATGTTAAGCTATATAACAGTTTACTTAATATAGCACTACATTGGATGACAGTATCCCAATATGATGCCCACAACATTTTTGTTTATGTTAATAACAAGTTTTTAGAAGCTTAATTTGCCAAGAAGATAAGCATATGTTCAGAATCTTATTTTATCATTACCTCTAAAAATATACATCGTGAAAATTCTTGCTAATTGAAATATTAACATGAATACTCTCTTTTGAAGTAAATTAAAGTCAGGAGCATACAACACAATGTGCATGGAGCAAAAGAATAAAACTACATTTGTGTGAGGGATTGCATATTTGGGTGTACCTGCTTCGAACTTTGTCACCATGAAATAGAAAAAGAAATTTTAACAAATTATTTTTAATGTTCATTAAATACTTTACATTTAGACTACAATAACCAGTTTAATAAAACATCCTTTTGAAAGACAAATTGTTTGCCATGGCAGTATTCATAATTATAGTTATTAGTTTCAAAATGTTTTAAAATCTAATTCTTAGTGAAGATTTTGTTGACTTTCCAAAAAATGTTAAAACTGTAAGTTTATATTTGAATCTACAAACTCAATCTTTTAAAGTTGAGAAAAATACCTAAGATTACTACTTAGAAATATTTCAGAAGAATATATGTCTGGTTTCAAAATTGAACTTAGAGGTGAAATATTTCTAAGGTGTCCCTCTGAAGAAATTTAATTTTATTTGTAAACACTCTACTTTTACGCTATTGAGTCAACATCTTACTTGTACTTACAGTCTATAAAAATACCTTATAATACATTCTAAAAAAAGTAAACAAAGTATATGATCCCAGCAACATTTCCAGTAACTTTCCTTATAGACATGCATTACTGTTATACTCTTCAAGGCCTTCAATCTAAATAAAAGTGGCATTATTCTTTGATCTAGCTCCATGCAAGTAGCTAAATCAGGGATCCCTATCACATCAGAGTTTGAAAGCAAGTGTGGTACCAGAGAGGTAAGCAAGGCAAGTGCTCTAGTGTTCTGTTAGTGAAGAGACACCATGACCATGGAAAATCTTGGAAAAAATGTAAATTTCAAAGTATTAAAAATTATTCACTATGACAGATTACATTTCTTTAATTAGATGTATTTACATATTAGGAAAATTGCATAAAACATTAAAGCATCACAGTAGCATTATAATATCTGTAAATGTTAAAAATTGAATAGGGAGAAATCAGTAGAGAGGCTTTATTTGTGTAGCTTTGGTGCCTGTCCTGGAGCTAGCTCTTGTAGACCAGGCTGGCCTCAAACTCACAGAGACCTGCCTGCCTCTGCCTCCCAAGTGCTGAGATTAAGGTGTGTGCCACCACTGCCCAGCTAAAATGTTCATTTTTATATTTTGGTTAAAATGTTGATTGTTCTCAGGAAGTAATATATATGTATATATACATATATATTAAAATATATATATATATATACATATGCCACTATATAATATGAGGTTTTGTTCTTCATATCTATAAATATTAAAAACTGAATAAGAAGAAATCAGTAGAAATTTTTAAAAAGTAGCATACATGCATTTAATTTTGAAACAGAAAATTAAATTTGGCAAATGAACAGAGAAAAAGTTACAATTTATAAGAAATCAAATCTCCTAAAAGAAATCAAATCTCTAATATCTATATGACTGTAGTAATCAAATGAGCAACATACTTGGAATTAGAAGTACTAAACAAAAGCTGACAGTGAGCCAGTAATTGTATGAATACTTGTGGCTCACACTTGTCTCCCCTGGGAGCTGAATCCAGGAGTATTAGGAATTCAAGATCAATCTCAGAAACATAGTGAGTTTGACACAGCCCACCTGGGCTACATGAGAGTCTGTTACAAAACAAAACAAAGCAAAATCAATGTAAATCTTAGAAGAATACTTTGGATCTTTTTAAATAATGCAAAGGTAGGAAAAAATATCTGATCAAGATTTAAAACTTAGAATATATGTGAAACAGAAAAAAGTCTTGACTACATCATTTTGTTGAAAGTCTCCCCTACTACTCATAATGTGTTTAGCACTGGTCAATTAAGAGAAGCACTTCTCTGATATGATTTAATTCACATAACTGAATGAGGTAGTCATTATTATTTTCCACAGTATGACATTAATATATATATCCTACAGCTAGAAAACTGTCACCAAGGAAGCTATTAATAGAGTCAAAGGCTAACAACACACATGAAGGAAAGTTGCTGCCACCTAAAGAAAAGGGAGTTATTATTAGTCTGTAAAGATTATTAAACAATAAAAGATGGTGAGAAAGAAGCAGCCCAAGAAAAATGTGTTAATACACATTACACATAATAAGAAATTCAAATGATCAGCAAATATGAATGTTACATTATGCTGTGAGACAATGGTCTGTACCCTGTCACTTGTATTTTAAATAAACGCTGTTGGCCAGTAGCCAAGCAGGAAGTATAGGAGGGGTAATCAGGCAGGAAGTAGAGGCAGGGCAATGAGAATTCTGGGAAGATGGAAGTTTCAGTCTGCAATTATCACCCAGACACAGAGGAAGCCAGACACAGAACAAGTAAGATGTGACTGTCTTGCCAAAAAAGGTAACAAGCCATGCGGTTAACAAAGACAAGTATTATGGGTTAATATAAGTTATAAGAGTTAATAAGAAGCCTCAGATATTAGGCCAATCCGTTTATGATTAATGTAGACCTCTGTGTATTTCTTTGGGAATGAACAACTGCTGGGCTGGGTGGGACAGAAACCTCTTTCAACAACATTAGTTACTTTTCTGTTTCTGTGATAGAACACCATGGCTAAGGCAACTTTGGAATGATAATGTGTGTTGTTTGCCATTTTATGTTGCAAGTATGCAGTTTGCGTTTTTTCTTTTGGGTTTTACATGTGGTTATAGTTAAGAGACTTCTGTGGGGCTCACAAGGGATTTTGAACTTTTAAACTGTAGGGGAACTAAAGGGTATGGGCACTTTTCAGATTGGACTGAATACATTTTGTGCTCTAATATACCTTCAAGTCCATATAGAACAGGAAGTGGACTGATTTCATTTTGTGGTTCACAGTTGGTGGGATGATTTGGGAATGATTATAAGGTGGGCCTTGTTGGGGAGGTGTGTCACTGGGTATGAGCTTTGAGGTTTAAAAAGACTTGTGCTATTCTAAGTGACTCCTGTTCTACAACTACTTTGGGGTCAAGATGCAACCTCTGAGCTCTTCTTTCCACTGTACATTTGCCAAGCTATTGTGGTTCCTATTCCTCTTCACCCACAAGCCTAAATAAACTCTTTTCTTTCATAAGTTGCCTTGCTCATGGTGTCTTATCACAGCAATGGACTAGAACCAAGGCAATGTTATTTGGGAAAAATAAGATTATACAATAATGATAAACGAGATTAAATGACTTTGATAATTTATATTCTTTGGTAAACCACAGATTAGATTTTAAAATCATTGGCATTGATTACATTTTTGAGATAAATTAGATGCAAGTCAGAAAGTTATGTTACAATTATATAGTACAATTGATATGACAAAATAAAATGTCCTAGATGAGCACAAGTTTTGAAAGGTTGAATTCCCAAAACAACTCAATAAGTAACATTTATTTGGAGTGGATGATGTGTGGATTGAAAATTTTCTTAATGCAAAAGCAAAGAGAATGAGTTGTAACAAGGTCATGTGCAAATGCAGGGAAGGACACTGACCTAAATGCAACCTGCTATGATAAAGAAAATCAGAGAGGCAAAATTGCCAGCAAGTAATTATTTAAGAGAGACATGTTAATTGATAGTTCTGTAATAATTTCAAGCTATCTACAATGAATATTAAACTCAATAAAAAACTTGACTTTCAAAATACTAATACTTAAATAAATGCAAAATTCACAAAGAAGACCCCCCAGGCAAAGTGTAAAATTTACAACTGTAAAAATTAATTTACATGAAAGAGTTCTCATGCCTCCTTCAGAAACAGCTTGGTCCTAGAAAGTGTGTAGCAGCCCAAATATTCATGAAAGAACACGTAGAGTTAAGCAGGAAGCATTAACAGCTGCAATCATTTATTTTTCAAAATGTTTCTCATGCTATAGCATACCTGCTAGATACAAGGTAGAAAAATAAAATGCAAAAAAGTTGATGAAAGAAACAACCAGAGGGCCTTTAACACCTTTTCAAAACCACTATTCATATGTCCTTGAATTTTAAATTAGAATCATATCAATGAGAATTAGTTTTATGCCATTACATTTCCCAAATTCTCTTTGGTATGGATATGTCACCTAATAAAACACAAAAGAGAATTTTAATTAATTATAGAAATGAAAAGACTCAAATTTCATCACATATTTGCAGAAATACTATAATATAAAATGTGACTAGAAAAATTAAAGTTTTTTCAATCTTACTTACTAGTCATTAACTAATCAGAATTTGTGGAGCTCATTGATTGTATGTTTGGCATACATTGATGTGCTATCTTAGATGCTCTGTACCTTTATAAATGGTTATTTCCTCTTACTATGCTTTAGTTCTATAGTTAGGCAACTAAATTGGATAATCAGTTGTCTAACTTTCAGGTTTTTTATCTGCATTGTTTTTAAATATAATGTTTTATTTAATCTTTCAGAATTTATTCATTCACTCAGAGTATTTTGATCCTATTCATTCCCACCCTCCCATGAGAACTCCTCCTCTGCTCTATACATTTTCTTCACTATTTTCCTTTATAGTCTGTTAAAGAAATTACATGTTTTGTGAAGATCCAGACTGATGTCAATTGGAGAAATTCTCTTTAAGGTAGGTATGTAAACTGAGGAGGTCATGGTCACTGGGCCCCATTTAGCTGAAGTGTTATTAGTGGTTTCCTCAGGAACTTCTTTTGAACATTCCAATGCTGTGGAATAATCTTTCTGTACACTGTGAAGATGCTCTCATTGTTAATAAAGAGCTGACTAGCATATAGCTATGCAGGTAGAGGTTAGGTAGGACAAAAGGACAGCATGGGGAAGAAAATGGGTGGAATCAGAAGGAGCCAAGAGCCAGACACAGAGGAAGCAGGAGCGGGACATTTTGTGTTGATAAAAGGTACCATCATGTGGTAGAATGTAGATAAGAAATATGGGTTCATTTAAGTCATAAGAGCTAGTTAGTAACAAGCCTAAGCTATCAGCTGAGCATTTATAATTATTAAATACTGTGTGGTTATTTGGGAGTCAACTGGAGGGAAAGAGATAGCCAGTGATAAAAAACCCAAGAGACAAAAACAAAACAACAACAAAAAATCAGCTACAAATGGCACCCAAAGTCTGGCCATGTATAGTCACATAAAATCTGAGAAAGATTAAAAGGTTCCAAACATACTAAAATGGGGCAAGCATGGCTTCCTAGCCCACAGTCTCATGTTACCCTATGTACAGAGACATATTCCTCCTACCACCTTCCAGCAGGACTGAGCCACCACCAGCCACTAGCATTATGTGATAGCACAATATACTATGCTGAGCCATGCCAGTGACCGAAATAATTTAAGATTTATCTCATGCTGCCAAAGAACACTACAGATGCTCAAGAAAGCCATATCAGAATGAAAGAATCCTCTAAACAGGTTATAGTCTGTTTAATAATTTATATAGGCTTGAGAATAGATATAGACAATTAAAGAAAAAATAGTTCAAAAATAAGAAAATACTTTAAAAAGGGGTAAAGTAGTATAAAGGAAAAAAGTCATGTATTTATAGGAAATACACAGGGTTTCTAGATCCTGTACGTTATTGTATTGCCTGTATTTTTTTTTTTTGGTTTCTGGTCAATGAACAATAACTGCTAAGAGACATGGGATTAGGGAAGATGCTGGATGAGACCAACCTACATATTTAAAAAAAAATACCTTGACTTCAAAGTGGAAGTCAAAAGGCATGTTGCTTTGGTGAAGAGTTTTGCCTTTTTTACCACAGAAAACTAAAGGCTGTGGATTTGCTCAAAGTTAAAAATGATCAGGTTTAATCAAGGAAGATGCTCTGAAAATCCTGGCTACAGACATAAAGAAATAACCCAGAAAGAATGTAATACATTCAACATATATTTTACCTACTTGAACATAAAACAAAAAAAAAAACATCTTTGACTACTTTTATATAACACATATTCTATGCTTGCATTAACACAAATATGTGTTTTACCTTTAAAAATTTTATTTTCAGAGCAAGGGGACCAGACACCAATAAAAACAGACAACCCCAGTGATACTACATCTCAGAGCACCTCTGCTTCAGTTTCTAGGGAGTTCTGAATCTAGATCAGCTTCAAGGATGCTGGCTAAGATGATCCAAACTCACAGAATATTCCAGCCATAACTCAACCATGATTTTAATTTTCTCAAGATTCTCAAAAAGATGCCAGCACCCCCAAACAACAAGAAGTAGTCTAGAAAAAAGAACTCCCACTTTTTCAAAAGATGGGTTATGAATGTTTCTCATTAAGGGGGTTAGTTAAAAGTTGCTGTTGGTCATAGAAAAAAAACTAAGAAAGGGAGTTGAATTCAAAGATCTTTATGAAGGAAAAATAAGGATATAAAATTATTAGATAAAAGGGTAGCTTATTGAATCTTCTTTAATTTCCCAGGACAACTATTAATCTCAAAATATTTCACATTGGTATGGATTTGGGTTTATTTATATAAATTTAAAAATTTTTTATTAGCCTGAATATGTCTACATTTGTTTGGGGTATTGTGTTTATACAGTTTACCTAAAAATATGTTGCATAATTAAAAATATAGGTTAGTAGACATCTAAAATACTCAAACTTGTATGCATATTAGGTATTTTTCATGGCTAAACATACAAATTTAGATAGATGTCTTCAAACACTTCAAAGACCTGCAGAATATGGCATTTAAGATGTTTAATGATGAAGGCTTTGTATGACAGTGATACACATCTGTTCCCAAGAGCACCAATTTACTTCAAGAAAAAAAAAAGATGGCATCAAAGAATCCCTGTATGGCGTTTGCTTTCATTATGGAAAAACTAGCCATTTGGCATAGTGCTGCTCTTATCTTGACTTCGGTCAGTATGCTGTCCAACCTAGACCAGAAGGACACAAAAGGAAATGACTGCCGAAGATTCCCAAGCAACATAGGACAGTCTGTCAAATGTCCCTGCTTCTCAAAAATGTCTATCAGATATACTAGGGCTGTAAACCAAAGTTAGATGCACCGTCACTACAGAAGAACTTTGGAAGACTGTCTAGGCAAACAGATATCCCTGTTGCTAGGTAATATTGTACACTTTCTGGGGTCTTTGGTGAATTTAAAGACTTAACAATTAGAGAGAAAGTTTTCCTTAGTTATGGCAATTTAGGTATAAAGCTTTAGACTAAAATAGATAAAATAGATAATAGATACCAAATGCAAATTAACTGGATATTGTAGTTGCAATTCTGACTTGATAACTGTTTTATTGTATGTATTTTTGTTATGTTAAATTGAAACTTTCCTTTTAATTAGATAAAAAGTGGGAACTCTATGGAATGATACTTTTGTACACTGTGAAGATATGTTGTTCTTCTATATGTTTAATAAAGAGCTAACTGGCCAAGAGCTAGGCAGGTACTGGTTAGGAGGGACTTGTGGACAAAATGAGAGCACAGGGAAGAAAGGGGGTGGAGTGAGGAGAAGTTGACAGTCAGATGCAGAAGAAGCAGGAGGTGAAACTGCTGTGCTGAAAAAAGTTTCCACCAAGTGGTAGAGCATTGAGAAGAAATATGAGTTAATGTAAGTTGTAAAAGCTAGTTAGTAATGAGTCTAAGCTAATGAGTGATAATTTGTAATTAATAATTCCCCTGTGTGGTAACTTCGGGAGCTAGCTGGTGGGACAGAGCTGACTGATGGAACAAAAAAACCTTACCCACATGCCAACATCATATTACTTGTCAATTACCTGGTGCTATATTCAGTTCCATTTTTTGCTAAGTCCTCACAACTCTGAAGTTATTGTTGCAACACAGTAGCATTGACATATGTCCACACTTTCAAGGAATTTAAAAATTTTTAATTTTCCCTAATCTTTTCTTTTTTCTATAACTAAATCCTAGATGTCAAGGAACATTCATTTCTTATGGAATTACAAAAGTTATATTAAGCAGAATAACTTAATATGGTTACTACATAAGACCTTGAGAATGAATTTTATCTTGAGATTATGAAAAATTAATTTTTTCTTCACTTATAAGAATTTGTTTGAATAGAGAGCATTTAAAATCTTCATTCATTCATACTATATATTGGCTATTACTTATTTTCTTTATTGTTGAATTTCTTAAGAGTTATTCACTTATACTTCCTTCCTTATTCTTAGTTTTCAAAGTTTTGCATGGTTTTTCAGTCTTGATGGAATATGAAAAGCTAATGTTTGCAAATGATTTCTCCTTATTACATGTTCTTCCTTTTTTTTCAGGCATCACCATGTATTAACCTCCAGCTTTTTAATTTTAGCTTTTCATACCATGTCTCTTAAGATTTCCCATTTTTACCAAATTTATGTTTTATAATGAAGAACTTACCTTTGAAACATTATTTTCTCTGGTAAAAATACAAGTAGTTTTCATCATGAGGGATTAAAATATGTATCATTCTATTACCCACCACCACACCAAGACCTTTATTAAGATCTGCAAATTTTCCAATGAATTTTTTCTGGAAGCATTCATAGTTTCTTTCCCCTACTTTCTATTGACAGATCTTTGAGAATCCAAATTATATTAGTTATGGTGTTTAGTCACTTATTTTTGTATATTCATTAAATCTCTCCAGAATATTAATTTTCATATGACCCATCCTCATAAATTATCTCTACAATTATGTATTACGTATTTTGTTTAAAAAACATTGCCATTATTCCTTATTTATATAAAACAATGCAGTCAAAGACTTTATAGCTTGTCCTTTTTAAGTGAGTCTTTCAATTCTTCTCTTTTCAATGATAATATCAGCCTATAATTATGTCATTTCACAGTGTCTTCAGTATGCTATATTTCAACCTACTTACTGTCCTATTTTATACATGCTCTACAGTTCTGGTTGTATGATAATGTTTAACAGTTTTTAAGCACACTTTCAGTACCAAAGTGCTCTTACTCATCTCCTTCTGTTGTGAATGAAATTCCTTTAATAAGATGTACTCCATCACATTAATCATTATTCCACTCATTTAGTGCTTGAAGTATAAATATGTGTGCTTTGTCACATATGTATGAACTAGTTGATGATACTATTACTTTAATTGTCACATTTTTATTGAATAAGTTGATGGTGTGATATGTATTATCATATATAGTAATACATTGTCTATATTTTAGAAATAAGTTTTAAGTCATTGAGGAAAGAACTGTAAACACAAAATTTGTATAACTCTCATGAGTTTTAGAATAGACCTGCAACTGGTTAATTTTTAATGTAAGGCAAGTAATAACTAAATTCTTTAAGATGAATAAAATGTGGAGTTATAGCCTATTAGAATATAGATATGATAAATTTGCAAGAATAATGATCCCCTGAATAACTATTAAAAATGATTCAAGAATATGCAAGAAGAAAAATTCCAAGAATTTCTAGTACTGTGCATCTTAAACACAGAGAAAACAGTTCATAGCAGAAAGTTTATGGTTGTTTATCTTTAATTTGGGCTTCTTAAAGCATGAAAATTTCTTTTTGTGAGTGAGATTTTTTTCATTCATTGTATTAATTTATAAGGAAAACTTNAAGAATATGCAAGAAGAAAAATTCCAAGAATTTCTAGTACTGTGCATCTTAAACTCAGAGAAAACAGTTCATAGCAGAAAGTTTATGGTTGTTTATCTTTAATATACTGATTAATTTGGGCTTCTTAAAGCATGAGAATTACTTTTTGTGAGTGAGATTTTTTTCATTCATTGTATTAATTTATAAGGAAAACTTTAAAAAAATACTGGTAATTTTCTTGTTGTCTTCATTAGTAAAATTCATTTAGCCAGTAGTGTAAATATTACAAATGGAGTATTAACTCCACTGGTTAAAAAAAAAATTCACACCACAAAATTTGCAAGCCAGGGATGGAACTAGAAAAAAAGAATCCTCTTCAGTGGGTAACAGAGACCCAGAAATATAACCATGGCATTTCCTCACTTATAAGTTGATATTAGCTGTTAAATAAATGAAAATCATGCATCAATCCACAGACCCAGAAAGACTGAATAACAAGGATGTTGCTCAGTAGGATACATGGATCGCCCTGGGAAGGAGAAATAGAAGAGATTTT
>LOEQ01005003.1:9878-26257 GCA_001685075.1 Bramus lutescens | reverse complement strand
TTCATTCATTCATTCATTCATTCATTCATTCATTCATTCATAGTTCTGGCACTTGTGCATGTGACAACCCCCTTATCCAGTGATGCTTTCCCAACAATGTCTATCTTAGTTTTTGAGAAAAATACTTTTACTGTACTCAGAGACCAGAAGCTAACTAGAAGACAGACCAATGAACTCTGCAGACTTCCTTGCTTCTGTTCTGGGATTGCAGAAGCACTGTGCTCACTACACTGAATTTCATATGGTGCTGGGCCTCGTGCCTGGGCACCAGTGAAGCTGCAGTAGTAGCGCAGGATAGAAGGTTGACGATTTCAGGATCCCGTGGCTTGACTTGATGGAGCCCCAGACCATTGCTTTTAATTGGAGCCATCTGCACAGGCCCTCTAGTGACTACATCAACCACTGCTGCTGCTCTCAAGGGTTATCAAATGGACTCCTGTCAGCCGATTAATATGACCACCCGAATGGCCCTGTTCCCTCCTCTACACCCAATAACATTTTCCCATAGTGCTCGGGAAGATGAGCAGAGGCTGTCATGGAAAGAAACAAGATAATTCTGTTGATCAAGGCATGCCTAACAGAAAAGAGAGCGAGCTGGAAAGCATGAAGGATTCTTTTGAAGTGACTTTTCAGTCCTAACCATGGAGCTGGTGCTCTATATCAGCAATGTGGATTGCATAGTAAGTGCTGGCCAAATCAGACAATCTGGAGTGACTTCTTAACCAACCCTAAAATTTGTTAAGTGAGCATAAATTTTATTT
Organism: Bramus lutescens; assembly: GCA_001685075.1. NCBI lineage: Eukaryota > Metazoa > Chordata > Mammalia > Rodentia > Cricetidae > Bramus > Bramus lutescens. Next base: position 25,496 of record LOEQ01005003.1, on the reverse strand, counting down.
CTATGCTGGTTCACCAACCGATGTTGTGTACTGGGGTTTGGTAGGTACATAGCAGGGTTTTCTGGTCTTATGTCCTGGAGCAAGGAGGTAAACATAGACAAGACATATTACCCATAAAAGCAATACAATTCAATTAAAAGAAATAATGTTTCAAGGAAGAAGTGAAAAAGGAAGCTAAGGAGCTTAAAAACATTCCTGGTCAAAGGACTGGGATGTATATGTATCAGAAAGTGAGATTTCTGTGTCATTAGCAGGTGTGGGCTTTTTTGTCCATTCTTTTTCTGTCAGAAGACTGGAGATTTCCAGACTTCCGGGAGCCAACACTTTACTTTCTCCCCTCTTGCATATGTTAGTTTTACATGTTAATTTTGTTTCATTTGTGTAAGACTTTCAGCCTTTTCTTTTCTGCCCTCTCCTACTTCAAGTCTACAACATTGCTAGAGTAAAGTATGCTAAATAGTTTGTACAAGCATGGGATTTGATGGAAGATATGGGTCTTATAGCGTATTTGATATACCAAACCAGGTCCATAGCTTTAGCAGCACTCATCTCCTGCCAAATATAATTTCAATTTATTTTTAGGTTAAAATATTTTTCTTTTTGTCCTGCAGGGAGGGGTGTAATTGCTCATTTGTAATATGAGGTGCTTCAATTAGCCACAGTTAAAAGATTTGAGTCTTCAAACACTAAGGAAATTAAAATATGAGAACGACAGATTATCCTTGGAAAGTTAAGATGGAAAAATCACTTAATCTTTTATGTATTCTCTTCACCAGAAAATTGCAGTTATTTCATTAACATACACTTAAATAATTTTATGTTCTTGTAGTATATACTTAAATTTGGATTTAAAAATCCCAGCTACCTACATCAAAAGGTTTTGCATCATTTAAAAGAACATTTTAATTGTTCCATCTGGCATTTGAAATATTACTCTACCTATTATGAAGCTGGTGTTATACAAGTCTGAATATCCTGCCCTTAATTAAAACATTGTGAAGTTAGATTACATTTTCTGTTTGGAAATCTGAAGTCTAACATTATTAGGCATGAGTAACAAAATATATGAAATGATAAGATTTATTAGCTAACAGATTATTAAATGTTATTTCTTCAATTCTATATTAAACATGCATTGTTTCAGATTTGAAGCACATTATAATAGGTATTATAAATACTTGCATACCATGTTAAAACTTGATTTGTTTATCCCAAGTGAGAGACTTGGGTGTACTCGTTAGTATCATAAGTTTCAGAAAAGAGTTTTGAAATGGACTAGTGAAGGGATACAAGTCCACTAACTAGAGCATGTGGCTCTGGCAGGCCTCGTCTTTCTACCCAGTTCCCACTTCCTTGCTAATAACTGTTAGGTTACATTCCTAAAACTATCCACAAAAGACTTTTCCCTTATTTGATCACTTCTTCCTGAGGCTGACTTCCAAAGTCCAGTAACCAGAAGCCCCCTTTGGTTCATCTAATTAACAATTAAGATGAAACACCTCATCCTAACATGGGATTTCCCATTCACCTTTATAAATCATGTCTGCTTCTTCTCTATCCAGAGTCAGTACTTTGTCCCTCTAGGACAAGTATCTCTGGCCGCTTTCCCTCGCCCTCTTCCTCTTCTCCCTTATCCACTATCTCATTGACCATGGTATCCTAGCTCATTCTAACACAGAACTCCCCTTCTTCTCCTTGTAAGAATGATGTTTTCTGCCTGAGTCAGAAAGCATCCACTACAACTTTTCTTCCTGCTTCATAAAGAAGGGTCTCTCTGTGAAAAGAGGTGTTTGGGTGCGGTTTGTGCTTAATTTGGAATCTGGAAGGGAACCCCTTCTATGTGGGAGTCCCTTTCAATTGGAATGACTCTAAGTAATTGTGTGGTGTGGTGGTGATTGTGGTGGTGGTGGTGGTGGTAGTGGTGGTGGTGTGTGTGTATGTGTGCACATACACACATGAAATGCAGAGAAAGAAAATGTATTCATTGTTACACTGGGAAAAGGAATAAATCAAGAGTTCCAGTAGGCCAGCAAGAACACTCAGAAGTTAAGGCACTTGCTGCTATGATCCAAACTATTCCTGGGAGACTCAACACACAAGTCGACTTACCCCAGACAGCGAAGCCATAACAGAGCAAAGTACTGATACCACCAATGTCCTACTTGGTCAACAGAGTTACTTACAGGAGTATGGCTGAGGGGTTAATTCCAAGAGCAGAAATGATACAAAGACAACAGTATCACCAAAACCCATCCAGGCATGGGTGCCAGGTCAGCAGAACTGAAAACCTGGAGCAGTCAGTACATTATACCACCTATTGGCAGTTCAACATGTTTGAGAGTCCTTTCCAAAAGACCCAGTTGGTCTAAACAGTTTCCTGGCATCTTGGTTGTTTTCTGTTTCTTCCAGGAACCTGATATGTTCTCAGAGGCTCTGCCCCTTGGTTTATATTTGGGGTGGGAGATAGAGAATCTGATCACCTTTGGGGGACTTCTGGAAGGGATTTTGTATTCTTAACCTTCCTGCCTAAGAAGCTTCCCTGCACTGTTACTTAGCCCTCACCACCAACTCAGAGGAAAGACTCCAGTCACCCAGGAGCTTCAAGGTGGAGGATAGTACAGTCTTCCCCAGGTTGCCTTTGATCTCTGTAGGTGCACTGCTCCTTGAATAAATATATGTTAAAAGAAAAGAAAAAAAAACTTTTGAAAAACAGCGGTTTATTTTGAAGCATTGACAAGTAGCTTCGATTTTTTAACAGAGAGCAAGAGGTATGCATACCGAAATGGTTTTGATAAGCTGTTGTCCTGCCTATCTTTGTTCCCGGTTTCTCTTCAAAGCAGCCTGACAATTTGTCAGCACTGTGTCAATTTTTTTAAAGAAATAAGCCTCCCTCTCAGGGGCACCAGGACCCCAAAGTCTTCCTTACCTAGGAGAAGTCCCAGGGACATCCCAATTCTTTAGAATATACCGTCTCAACAATCCTACAGCCAAACAAGGACTACAGATGTCTCTCTTCATAATAATTTCAACTCTTTTGGAGGCAGTTACAATTCTTCACTCATTTTCACCTCAATTTAGAAGAATTTGGCGTGAAAAATTCCTGAAATATGTTTGACAAAGGTTAAAGTTTTTTTGAGAGTTCAAAACAAAGAATTCAAACACTATTTGCTCTGCTTCGTCAAATAGGAGTTGAAAACATTTGCTGCCTGTCGAAGTAAGAGGATAAGAAAAATACCATGAAATGGAGTCATGCCAGAATATGGGGGCCATTCATTATTTCCTCTCTGGGAAAGCTGGCCAAGGGCCTACTAACTATGAATGACAGACACCCAAATTGTGTTTATTTGCTGTAGAATGGATCTCCCGAAGTTAGTTAAGTTTAGGGCCTGTGCTCTGGAAGACAGGGTGATCAGGGTCACCCATCTTAAACTTTCCAGTTAAGGATACTAGTCATAGTTAAACATAGAGAAAGGAGACTGACTTAATGTAGGGACTGTGGGAAAAATAAAAATTACAGTGTTCCAGCAAATCACCAAGATCCATCTTTTAGAATTTTTCCAAGAAAATTAATTCATTGTTCTCTATGTCAACATGACTATGCATTAAACTATGAAGCCTAGATTAACAAACAGATTTTTCAAAATTAATATTCTATTGAATTCCTTCAAATACAGATTTTTGGGGGAGGGGTCAGAATTTGCTGTAATTTTTAAAAGAATATTGTGAATATTTTGGCTTATTACCATTTTTATGAATATGAACCTCACTAAATTTTCTTTGGGATCCATATAGAAAAGATAAAGTTCTTTTGTTTGGGTAGACTATAAGTTAACCAGCAATAAAGATATAATGGGAATCAAATCTGAGAAGGCAGAAACCTCTAGTGAAAGGTTTTTCTTACTCAAAGCTATTACAAATATCTCTTACTTTTAATTAAGTAAATGTAAAGGAAATTCAAGAAGTGGCTAGCTCCTGAGTTAAAGAAAACTGTATGAATCCTGGTAAACTGTGTGATTTCATTCTACAATAGGTTCTACAGGTGACAGAAAATATCACAATAAAACAAATGCCAAGCAAAACTCTGGCAAAGCCATAGCTAAATTTAGTTACAGCCATACAGCATTTATGCTGTAGGATCTTTCCACTCTAAAAAGCAACCGAAATTTTTTTATCAACATATTGGATACCAATAAAGCATGGAAACCTTAATATTCTGAGGGAAAAAATCAAAAAGTAGATTTTTATATAAAATAGACATACTATACAAGACCAAAAGGTACAGTTAGGATTTTTAATTTTCTCAACAAGCTTTTATGTTTTAACAAAGGCTGTTGGTTCAAGCTAAGTACACCAAAACGACGGAGATAGCCCAAGCGAAGTTTATAAAAAGATACGTACATGGTTAAATCAACTTGACTAATCCATGAAATTAAGCTCAATGTTGTTAAGCAAAGCAGTGTGGTAAATATCTTGAAATATGAAATGAGAAGGTGCTAATTTTGTCTTTAAGGACATAACTAAGAGGGAATGGCTTCATATGAATAAATACAAGCAATTTATACACAATACCCATCAATCACTGGTGGAATCTGGTCCTAGGATAACCATTCCTCTGCTAATTATGCCCTGCCATGTGCTTGAACTCAAAAGCACTCCAGAGTTTTTGGCAAAACTAAAACTCTCTTAGAGGCAGAAATGCAGAGCATGGGCTTTAGAAGAGCCCAGCATTACTTTGAGATGGATCCACTCAAAGGGCACAGTTGAGCCTCTGGAAGTGTCTCCAATCTATATGTGGTACAGTAGGGTGGCTTGGTAGACGTTAGTGGGATCAGAGGAAATTGCAGCTCTACTCCTTCTTATATTGAAAAATATGTAAAAACAAGGACTGGAATTACAGGACTCTAATTACTGTCTGTTTTTCATAGTCATAGACCTGAGAGAGACATATATCTTAAACTGTTTGGTAAATTATTAAGTTATTCCATACAGTTTATAAGATTACTATGTAACAGAGGTATTCTGATGAAGAACAATGATATGTCTCACCTTTCTCCAAGAGTCAGTAAAAATTGGCCTGTCAATCACTTAATATAGGAAGATGCCCTCTCAGGAAAGCTGATGGTTTCAGAAACTTTTCATATAGTATAAAGTCTGCTGAAATGTAAAATGGTGCAATGGTGCTATTGGCCCACTAGACTCTACTTATTTTCTACAATAAAATAAATTTATTTATATATGTGGTTATATACATGTACATGCAGTGCCTATGGAGGCCAGAAGAGGGCATTCCTTTCCTCCTGAGCTGGTGTTACAGTTTGGCCTAATAATGTTGGTGCTGGAAACATAACCCAGGACCTCTAGAAGAGCAGCAAATGTTCTTAAATGCTGAGCCTTCTCTCCAGAACTCAAGGAAGAACTTCTTTAAAAATCACATTATTATTTATGTTTGGCAGTGGGTAGCACACTCATACCTTGGCAAGAACGTGGCAGTCAGAAGACATCTTGTGGAAGTTGGTTCCTCCACCACGTGGATTGGGATGTTGAACTCAGGTCACCAGGCTTGGCAGCCAGTTTCTTTACCCATGACACCATCTCAATTACCCCAGGATGAGCTTTCCAACACCTGGAACAAAGTGAATTTTATCATTATTTTTGTATGTCAAATTGTCAACTTGTAGAGTTTTATGATGATTAATAACTTATATAGTGTAGAATCAGTGTCTATAAGTTACAGAATTTGGTATGGTATGCTATTGGGTAATAACCTCAAGGTCTTAGCAAACACTCTTCCACTGAATTCCGTGGGCTCTTTGCTCTTTTCGACCCGCCAAGTTTCAATGAAGGTTGCCAGCTATGCAAACATGCCAATACTGAGGAATCAAAGTCAAAGGGAAACCCAGCTCCCTTAGCAAGTCTGACTGTCCTAGTGTGCAGATCCTATTTGCTTCTGTCACTTGCATAGGTAACCTTTACCTACTTGTCATATAAGCATACGGTTTATGGGTACTATGAGTGTCTGGATTGGATAGTAGCCACTCCAGTTAAGGGTCTCTTTGTGTGTGCTGTTTTGTTCAGCATGTTGCATGCTTTATCTGATATGCACATCTAAACTAAAGATTATTCACATTTTCACACATGTTTTATTGACATGTTAATCATACACAATAATGAGTTTCATTATTTTTTTTTGGCTTTTGTTGTTGTTTTGTTTGTTTTTCGAGACAAGGTTTCTCTGTAGTTTTAGAGCCTATCTTGGAACTAGCTCTTGTAGACCAGGCTGTTATTGAACTCACAGAGATCTGCCTGCCTCTGCTTCCCCAGTGCTGGGATTAAATGTGTGTACCACCACCATCCAGTTTCATTTTGAAATTTTTAAGCATGCATATGTTTTGGTCACAGTCATTCCATTGTCCCTTTTTGCCCCCACCTCCAGTCTCCTAAATTTTTATATTTAAATATTTTTAGTGTTTTGTTTGTTTGTTTCAAGACAGAGTCTCACTGTATAGTTGTGGCTGATGTGGAACTCTCTATGGAGACCAGGCTGACATTTCAAGTTCACTCAGTGAGATCTGTCTGCCTCTGACTCCTAAGTGCTGGAGCTAAATCTGTGCACCACTATGTTCATCATGCTGTGAACCACTGTGTACATTATGCTGTGCACCACTGTGTCCACTATGCTGTGCACCACTGTGTCCACTATGCTGTGCACCACTGTGTCCATTATGATGTGCACCACTGTGTCCACTATGCTGTGCACCACTGTGTCCATTATGCTGTGCACCACTGTGTCCATTATGATGTGCACCACTGTGTCCGTTATGATGTTTTGTGTTATTATCAACATTGCAACTTAAAAGAATTAATTTTCTATTAAATTTTCTAGAAAAATTAATAAACTTACAAAATAAATACCTAAAAGCAGAAAAAGTACTAAAAGATTCTTGGAACAGAGGTATGACAAGAGAACATAGACAACAATGAGATCTCTATGATAGACAAGTTTTTAATCTTGGAAAAAAGTCTTATCTTGGATATGTCTTGAAATTTTAGGTGATAGTTCTGGTAGTTGGGAAGAAAAGTCCTAAGATCAGGGAAAGGGGGAATAGTCCACTCTTAAGAATAGGCAAGAAACCTTAGGCAGTAGGTTGACAATACTTATCTGGAATCTGTTTGAGGCACCACGTGAGAAGCCAAGAAAGTTTAGTTTGGCTGTATATGGTTAACTGAGGAATGACTGTTAACTGGAAGCAGGGTCTGGTTGTGTTTGGGAGAAAACAAATTGAGAAGGTTTTGTCACTTCAGAAGAATCTTTCTTGGGGTGTTTAGGTGAGTTCTGAAATTGGAATATTTTAAGGACGTGGATGATTTGGGAGGCTCTTGGCAAATGCTGAGGGCAATGGTCTATAACAGGTTTGGGGGTTGCTGTGGAAAGGTTGAGAGGACTTGACTTTGGTTTCCAAAGGCGGACTTAGATGGGCAAGGAGAGAAGCAGTCAGTATTTGCATAGAGCTTTGGCAACTGGGGTATTAACAGTGAAAAAGACCACAGCTAACAGAGGGCTTTGAAGAGAGTCATAAAGAAAGCAGTGGGATGAATTGAAGGAGGTATCAGTGTAATTTAGGAGAAAGAGTTGTTGGATAACTTTGACCTAAGTGAGGTTTTAGCTTAGACAGTGTTTCTGTCAGAGAGGATATGGTTTGCATTGAATTATGTCTTGTATTTGGGAGTATAGGATTGTTCAGAGTGTTTGGTGTCTGAGGACATCTAGACAGCTGATGAATTTAGGGGAGTCAGTTGGTGGTGAGTGTTTGGCAATCATTTTGGCAGAGGAAAACTAGGAGTGTGAGAAAATAGATGAGATTTATGGGGAAAACTTGAATTTGAGGGAACAGGACAGATTGGTGAGTATGAATACGCAAAGCAGAAGTTAGGAGAGCATCCTGTTATACAGGAGGGTTAGGAATGAATGTTATTATCTGCATTATGTGGCAGGGTAGCCCGGAGGAAAGTGGGTGAGGAAGGGATTAGAGCATGACATCGTGGACTATCACCATGGCACAATTATTGTCTTTACTGATATGGAGGGGTTGGTCTGATGTAGCCTTCTGACAGGAAAGATCTGCCATCCTTAAAAAAAAAATTGTAAGCACAAGTAGTTAAAAGACCCTATCATATATGAGAGGGAAGGAGGAAGCAGGTTTGTGAGTTTTGGATAACAGTGTGTAGGATTTGGGGAATGTTCATAAGAATAGAGTGAATGATTGGAAGACAGGTGAGAATATGCGTGAGGAGTTTTTGACAAGAGAGGTTTAGAGAGATAGAATCCTAGGTAGTGGAAGAGATTTAGGAGTTGATGGCGATAGTGGTGAGACCAGATTGTGAGAAGGGATCGATAGAGTATGAGGGGGAATCCCAGAGTTTGTTTGTTAGATGTTGTGACAAGCAGAGAGGCACTCTGACAAGTGTGCATAGACAAGATGGTCAGTGTTATATTGACTATCAGACAGGGAAGGGCTGCAAAGAAGGAGTTTGTCTACATAGTGAAGCAGGACAGAGGGAATCAGGAGAAGGCAGGCCAAGTCTGGAGTGAGTTCCTGGACAAAAAAAAAGGGGGNGGGGACTGTCTGAATCCCTAGGGAAGAAAAGTCCAGGTCACTTGGCAGGATTGTTGAGTATCAGGAGCCATCTATGTGAAGGCGAAAAAGGTCTTGGGAGTGAACACCTGAGAGTATTGACAAGAAGGATGTATCTTTAAGATTTAGAACTTGAAAGTGATTTGCCTTGTCAGGTAAAATGGGGAGGATATCATCTGTGCTAGAGATGTAAGGGTGTAAAGGGGCAATAGTTAATGGGTTGAAGGCCTTGAAGTAAATGGAAGGCTCTGATAGGGTTTTGACTCTTAATATGGGGTTATTGCAGGGTGAAGAGGTCAGGTGTAGAAACAACGGGTTTGAGGTCTAGACAGGATGGTTATGGTAGGGAGTATTAGGATTTGAAAATGCAGGAAGAAGGGTCTTTGAGTGTGAAAGATGGAAGCTTATGATGTGCGTCAGGGAAAGAGAGGGTGCCCCATACAGAAGGGGGCGGTTGGAAATTTTGGAGAGTGAGGAAAGGAAGAGGAGAGACACAGGGACGTTATCGGGAGCTGTTGTCAGGGAAAAAGAAAAAAATATTCTTGAATATGATAGCGAGGACTTGGTTTCTTAGTAAGGAAACAGGGCATGAGGAAATGTTGGAGACAAAGCCCTTGAAAGGAGCAAGTTAATGGAGCAGTTTGGAGGGGTGAGGAGGACTGGCTGTATATTCTGACTATGAGTGAGTGAGGGGGGTGAGTGGGACCCAAACAGCAAGATGTAAAATGATTAATGAAAACCCAGAGACAGAAATTGGGGTTCAACCTGATAGTCAGAAAAGCAAAACAGCCAGTTAGTCAGTGGCTCTTACCTCTACCTCAGTGTGAAATGTTGATCTTGGCTCCAGGAATCTCAAAATGAGACTGTGTCTGAGAGGAAAGCTTATTGAACTGAATGAAATGTACTAATCAGAACTGTAGAAATTTAGGGAGTTATAGGGGGAAAACTCAACAATTAAGACACTTGGATGAAGAAGGCCAGTGCCTGACAGTCCGTATGTGCAAGAACAGGCCTAAGGGGAGCATCCTGTAGGATAATATCCAAGTTCCGGGACCAGTGTAAGGGTACTGCTATTAACTCAGGTTCCCCCCACCCCCATGACCAAATTCTCAGCACAAAGGAGATTTATTTGCCCCAAAGGGCCAGAGGATAAGGAATAAAAGACAAAAGATAGAGGATAAGAAGAAGTGAACAAGGGAGAGGCGAAACAGGCATTTGTCCGGGGCTACCTTTAGTTAGAGAGGAGAGAGATGAGGCCTCTAGGATAGTAGCAGTTTATAAAGTATAAAAGGAAATCCCGTGTTAGGATGAAGTGTTTGATTTTAATTTGCAGTGTTAATTAGGTGAGCCAAGGAGATTACCATTGCTGGACTTCAATACTTTGACAGGTAGACCTTGGTAGTTAGCCTAGGGAGGAGAAAGTGGTCAAATAAGGAAATAGATCTTTTCCGCTAGCTTTAGGAATATAGATAACAGTTGTTAGCAAGGTAGAAGGATTGGTAAGAAAGGCTGCCAGAGCCATGTTTGCCATGCCCTGGTCAGGCAGAGTTCCTTCACAGATACTTATAATGTGTTCATAAAAACATGTAAGAGCTTTTCCTAGCACACAGGCAGATTTTCATATGAGAAGAAATTAATCCAACTCTGATACACATGAGATGGCCTTCTTTAATAACGGGGCCATGAGAGATAGGTTCTCAGGCATAAGGAATTAGTTTTCCAGTGTAGTTATGATAGTGTTTCAGAGTTTGCTGGTATTTTTCATGGTTTGAACATATTCATTGATTTGTTTTAGAACATATGTATAATATTCCAAATCACATTCGTTAAAGAAACTAAACTAAGGAGTTCCCTCCAAGGTGATAGATATAAGCTACATTCATAAAAACATTAGAATATTGTAATGCTTTTATGAATATGTAAGAATAATGATGAGGACCTATTAAAACTCTGGGCAATGACTTCTGGAAAATGAAGGCTTTTCAACTAATAACAGAAGTCATTTTGATAAAAGTTCAGCAAACAATTTGTTACAATGTATGAGTAGCAATTTAAGATTTTCTGTGTTCCAGATCAACATGTGAGGTAGTATGAGGATGACAATTCTACTTTTAGCAACTTGATTCTTTTTCTATTTTATCAGACACTGAATGAAACACTGAAGAAAAATGAGATTAAGCTGTGGTATTCCATGTACATGCTCTACATGAAATAGATGGCTTTCATCCTATCTGTTTTGTTAGAACTTCCTTCACAATTTATTGGCCAAAAATGTAGACTTTTGCTTCTAACATGGAACCCTTCAAAAACTTCAGTTCCACCTAGTTACATTGTAGTAGTCACCAAAATATTATTGGTATGGATTCTATGCATTACAAATTGCTTGAGGAGCATAAAGAATATTTCCTTCATGACTTACAAAGCTCAGTAATTTGTTTGGTAAGTTCATACGCTTGCTATATTTACTTGTCATGAGGGTTTAATAAGTTTCTTTAAAATTACTCAATAGTATTTGAATAAATGAATTCTAGAAAATGGACAATGAAACTAATTTACTAAATAAATAATGAAAATGGACTGAAAATGGACAATGAAACTAATTTTCTAAATAAATAATGATAAATAAAAAATAACTATAAAAATCACTATCTTTAAAATAAAACCAAACTTCATATCAATTAAAACAAACCCACTCAAACTATGAAGCTGAATTTGCTGAATGTACACTCATAAGTGGGAAGATCACTTGTGATCACGTGTAACCAATCAATAAAGAGTGGGATATCCAATTTTGTTTGTTGCTGAAAAAAGAATGTATTCCATGTTGAGTTGCATTATACTGTGGGATAGTGTTCTTGTACCCTATAATGGTTTGTCACTTGTATTGGTTTAATAAAACACTGATTTACCAATAGCCAGACAGGAAGTACAGGTGAGGCGACCAGAGTAGTAGAATTCTGGGAAGAGGAAAGGCTCAGTCTGCTGTCACCAGCCAGATGCAGAGGAAACAAGAAGAGAATACCTCATTGAGTAAGGTACCAAGCCACATAGCTAAACATAGATTAAAATAAGAATTATAAGAATTATGGGTTTATTTATGTTATAAGAATTAGTTAATAATAAGTTGAAACTAATAGACAAACCAGTTTATAATTAATGTAAGTCTTTGGGTGTTTCCTTGGGACTGAAGGGTTGCAGGACCAGGCAGGACAGAAACTTTATTTACCATATTTAAAATAAAAATAAATTTCATATAAATTAAAACAAACCACTCAAACTATGAAGATTAATTAGTTGAATGTACACTCCTAAGTGGGAAGACCACTTGTGATCATTTACAACCAGTCAATAAAGAGTGGGATAGCCAATTTTATGTGTTTCTAAAAAAGGAAAATAGAATTTATTCTATTTTGAGTTGAGTTGCATTAGATCACAGAAGCTGCCCTGTAGCAGGAATCATTCACACCTTCTAGACTTTTAGTATCTTTCCAAAACTGCTAATGCCAGAGACTCCAACAGGACTCTAATTCTATAAAATAAGACATATTTGTGTGTGTGTTATAGGTTACTGAGTCTTCTTCCCTTTTATTTCCTTCTGTGGATGGCCTGCTTATTGAAAGACCAGATTACCAAAATTTCCATCAGCTTATTATTATACTGAACTTTATTATTAAAACAAGCTGTTCTTACTTACCCTTTGTTGAATAGTTGGCTCAACAATGTGAAGAATCCCATGCGCAGAATGCCAAGTAAGGAAAAGAAATCTGCTACCTAGTTCTATGTTGTTATTTGTTCAGAAGATATAGTTCAATGGATGTTCACTCGATGTTGAAATGTTCTTCAGAACACATGTACGCACACACACACACACACACATATACACCATGCACATAAAGAAATGAATAGATAGATAACCTATTCATACTTCCATTTAGTTGAAATTTTTTTATTCTAAGAGCTTTTATTACTATTTTATCAGGTAATTTAAGATGTTTTAATGTTTAGCTCAAAATAATTTAAGTGAATTTTTTGATGAACCTACTCTTTAGACTAGAAAGAGAACCACAGCTTCAGAGACAGGTGATGTCCTGAGGGAGATAATTTTTCTCCTTTATATTCTTACTTTCATTTTCAGTAATTCATCTCCTCGAGCAAGCTGGAAGCATGCCTGTAACCAAGGAGAGATAGCCCAGTTTTCCCACTCTAAATAGCAATTTCTTTTGATCATGCAAAGGAAAAGGAGCAGCTTCCAAGAAATATACTTCCAGAAAGAAGAAACTTTTTTTCACATCTTATTTCCTTTTTCCTCTGAAATGCAAACCTGATTCTTGAGTTAGATCACCCATCTTGGATTACAGGCAGACGCTATGTTTTAAAGATAGCTGATGCCTAATTTTGATCAAGAGTGAATGTGAGAAGAAAGGACCTCACAATGTGCCAGATGTCTCTCTGCTTTTTCTCAGTACTTTGATTATCTTGAAACTGCTAGTAGAATCTGATACTGGGTTTAATTACTGACTCATTTGAGTTAGACTTTAATTTAATCATTTGTGTGATTGTAAAAAAACCATCATTTAGTCAAACATAGTATCAGAGGACAAGGGTTTATATATTTTGAGCAAGAATATAATTCACATTTTTTAATTATGTTTGCTGCTATGTTTGGGTTTATTATTGGCTTCCTAATCTGTTTGGTTCTAAATGTCCTCCTGTTCTTTTTTTTATCTCATCAATTATACTGTGAGCAATAGAAATGGGGTCATCATTCAGTACAACAAGGCCAATAAGTGTAACTGGGAGATTAAGGAGTGAATGTTGGGCTATTACAACAAGCAAGGAGCTGAGGAAAGGTAATTCTCAAAGCAATCATTCTGCAAACAAATAACAAAAAAGGACCTTTCATTGCAATAGGAACTTAAATACAATCACCAAGGAGAGACTCATCAGTACAGAAACAGGAGGGTGTTCTTAAACATGCTAAATTCTCAGTCACATATCACAAGTTTTAAACATATTGATGTGAAAAGCTCTTGGCATGTGGCTCAGAATTACAATGAACATAATTTACCATAGGTTACCTACAAAGCAGTGTGAATAATTGACTTAGCGATTTGGATTGTTCATTTGTAAATTTCTCTGAAGGGTTCTATTTGAAATAAACAAAAATACCTTAAAACATCCAACTATCTTAACAGTAAGTAAACAGGAAGCACTCCTTACCTCCACACACTTTTATACACATGCCTAGGTATTGCTCCTTGATAAACTGCCTGCCAGTTTGAAGTAGTGTTTGATGATTTGTATCATGGATTTTAGAGAATGATAATTCATTATTGTCAGCTGGGATGGCCAACCTCCAGTCAGCACCAGGGTATGCAAATAAAAAAAAATCCACAAATGTGACGAGGGCTATACTTTTCTATCTGAGGGGTAAATCAGAAAGAGACACTTTCCGATGGTAACTTTCTCGTTTATTTCATCTGAAATATTCCTCTTTGAGAATCTCTCTGTCTCCACACAGCTACATTCTTTACATGCAGCCACATATCTCTGTTTACATGCATACATCTCTCTCCTACATGGCCATACATCTCTACACAGTTACACGGCCATACATCTATCTCTACACAGTTACATGGCCATACATCTCTACACAGTAACATGGCCATACATCTCTACACAGTTACATGGCCATACATCTCTACACAGTTACATGGCCATACATCTCTACATAGTTAGATGGCCATACATCTCTGCACTGTTACATGGCCATACATCTCTATACAGTTACATATATTTTCACACAGCTACACATGTTTCTTCTCACATACATTTCTCTTCTACATCTCTTTTCTATGCAGCTTCATCTGCCTTGCCTCCACACAGTTACAAATCTCCACACAGCCCTAGCTATACATCTCACTAACGTAGCTCTCTCACCACACACGACTTTGCGCGCTTCCTAGGCACAGCTCCTCTACATCGCAGCAGCTCCTTCACACATCTCTCTCACACACTCACACACACATACGTCTTCTACAACATTTGCTCACTCTTAATTCATTCTCACACTTCTCTCTTGCTTCTTCTTCATCTCTCAAGCCTTCTCTCTCTCTGCCAGTTTATCTATATCCTTCTCTCAGCTCTCTCTCTCTCTCTCTCTCTCTCTCTCTCTCTCTCACACACACACACACACACACACACACACATCTCTGTTCAACTCTTTTATAGTAGCCTCTACATAGCTGTACATGCCATTCCTTTCAAAGATAAACTCTGAACAATAATATGTTACATCTCCAGAGCCTGACGCATTCTTATAACACAAGATGAGTCACATAGTCCTCTCAGGCTAGGGAGGTGACATCAACATGCCAGTAACACTTGGTGATTCATGTAACTCTAAGTTGGTGTTGGTGAGGGTTCCCAGATAGAAAGAAAACAGTTAGTTGGCTGAATCTTGAGCCTGTAACATAAACTGAGGCTGGGACTACAGGTAAAAGTCAGTTACTGAGAAAGTTATGTCTACTAATGTTGCATCAAGCTCTGACCTTGAATCAGCAACAAACACCTTGGAAAATGAATTCATATATTTGTGTCTAGAGACAACCAGATATTTGTCTCCAGGGGCAACCAGTTCTGAAATCTAAAATGAACTGTCTTTGTGACTAAGAGTACTATTACTTTCCTATGTCCCTCTGAATAATGAAAAATATCTTAGTATTATTTATGTTCATCAAAATTACGCAGCTTAATCCTAAGTCATCTTCTTTACCGTCCTCGGCTATGTGTGTCTAACAGATGGAACACACACATGAGATAACCACACATAGCAGTTCTTGGGGAAGAAATGCAGTAAGTTGCATATGAGAGAAATTGCAATAAAAAAAACAACTGGTTTCCACAGCCAATACCCCCACGGTCTTTGCCTAGTGGTGTTGCGGGAGCTCCTTCCGCTCCTTCAGCCAATAGCCGCTGAGATACC
>LOEQ01005002.1:79736-90199 GCA_001685075.1 Bramus lutescens | reverse complement strand
CCCCTTTAAATCCCAACTGGTGTGGGATTGTTTATGACTTACGCCTTCACTCTGACCTGACAATGGCAATACTGTGTGGATATCCTAAAATGTCACATTGTACTCTGTACATGTATACAATTGTTATGCATCAAATACACACACAAACAGCAATACAATTATTATGCATCAAATACACACAAACATGGTATAGGAGGCTCTTCTGTTTATGTGTTGCTTTCATTGGTTAATGAATAAAGAAAAACACAATAATCTAGATAATCCAGACTCTGTGTGTTTTAATTAATGCAGTTTCTGTGTGGTTATTTCACATGTTTGCATTTGGTACCTTGCTCTGGTCTCAGTATACACATCACACGGCGAAAATGTAAGTCTGGACTTCAACCTCAAATAACCAGAAACTTTACAAGTTGAGATCTGGGAAATCCTTAGGGAATTCGAGTAAAAAGTCTCAGCAGAGGACAGTATGCACTACCTGTCACCCCAGACAGGAAACAATGTTCCAACAATAACTCTTGTTCTCAAAAGTGACCAATTAGACGTCTCTAGGGAGCCCAACTGTGCCTAATATTTCTTTCTTATTCCTTCCACTCGTAACAAGCTCTGAGAGCACCCGAATCCCTGGCTGGGGACATCATGCTAGTGACCAAATCCTTGTGGGGGGAATCATCAAAGACATATTGGAACTGTGTTTTTGGAGATTTTGTTCTTGGTGTAACTGAACACAAATGATTCTGCGCTTAGAGATGTGGGATTACAAGGGAGAAAGCTATGCAGCAGAAAGGTCGGTTGCATACCCGAGAGGCAAGCAGTGTGCCAAAATATTCTTTAGGCTGCTCCTCAGGTCCCGAAGCACGAAGAAGAGCGAGGTAAACAGTACATTCAGATCTTGGCCATGACAGTGTGGGACAGACACAGATTGCACCCTTCTTCCAGGAACTTGGCACTCAGATGAGGTGGAGGAGAGGATGATAAAATTGGGACCCCTGCTATGAGTGAAGGTTAATGCTTTGAAAGACTACCACCAGCATCCTGTGTGCTAGCGTGGAGCCCAGAAGAACAAGGTTAAGACTTTGATTTACACTGCAACAGTGATGTCCCCAGTGCCCGGTCATCTCGGTGTCCTTCTGTTAGATGGCTGTGCTGGAATAGATCTAGTGTAAGGATCATACTGTCCTTAGGTCCACCATACGCCATTACTATTACCTGAAGGATGAGAAAGTGGGGTCAGTAGAGTGTATCTGTCACATACATTGGAGAGACTGTCAGTTGGACATTTTTATGGGGAAATCATCAAAGACATATTTAGTCCTGTGTTTTTGGAGATTTTCATTCTTGGTATAAGTGAACACAAATAATTTTACACTCAGTTATGTGGGATCACAAAAGAGAAAGATATGAAGCAGCAAGGTCAGATATAAAGGTTTCCGATAAAAAATATTGCCTCCATAAGTTCGGGTACTTGCCACCAAGCCTGATGGAATGAATTTGATCTCCAGGACTGATAAGGTGCAAGAAGAAACCGACTTCTGCAAATTGTCCTCTTAACCTCCACAAATGTGAGTTATGCTAACAATAAATATAAATAAATGCAAATTTAATAGATTAAAAATACTTGGTCATAGTATTGAGAAATGGCAGGAATTTTGAAAAGCAATAAGAATTCAGTCTTTGATATCTCTGTTATGTGATCCAACCTCTCTGAGATTCTGACACTTTTGATCTCTCCTGGTGAGGCAGAGTGGCAAAAATCTAATACTCAAGATGTTGTGGGGACAGAGAGGAATTCTGACTCCAGGTGGCCAGAATAGCAGCATAAGTGGTGATGGCTGAATCAAAGAAGAACATGCCAATAATTATGATAAGTATAGTTACACTTAGTCAGAAACACACAGGTTCAGGCCAAAAGCAAAGAGAACCCCATGTTTCATCATCTTTAATCATCACCACACTTTGAACAGGCTGCTGAGTGACCTGGATGTGTGCATTGTGAGAACATCTCTGCTCTCTGTGATCTCTTCATCACAAGTGAAGACAGTGGAAATGGGGAACGGGACAACTGTCCAGGAATTTACCCTGGAGGGATTTCCTGCTGTCCAGCGCCTGGGGAGGCTTCTCTTCTCAGTGCACCTGCTGGCATACCTGGCCTCCATCACAGGCAATGTAGTCATCGTCTCCGTCATCTGCACCAGTGCCCATCTGAAAACCCCCATGTACTTTTTCCTCGGCATTTTCTCCTTCTTTGAGTGTTGCTTTACCAGTGCTGTTATTCCTAAATTGTTGGCTATATTTCTTTTAGGGAAGCAAACAATTTCCTTTGTTGCCTGTTTCGTACAAGCCTTCGTCTTTGTATTCATTGGGGCCTTTGGCTTCCTTCTCATAGCCGTGATGTCAGTAGACAGGTGTGTGGCTATCTGCAAGCCTCTGCGTTATCCCTCCATCATGAATCCGAGGACCTGCACCCTCCTAATCGCGGCCTGCCTTGCTGTGACCTTCGCCTTTATCACTTGGGTAGTAGTGAAGGTGTCCCAATTATCCTTCTGTGGCCCCCATGTCATCCCACACTTCTTCTGTGACCTTGGCCCTCTGATCCACCTCTCCTGCTCAGACACTAGATCTGCGGAAACTCTGACCTTTGGCCTTGCTTTCCTTATCCTTCTCTCGTCCCTCATTGTCACCATCATTGCGTACAGCAGCATAGNCCAACAGAGCGGCTGCTCTTGTGAACACAGTGCTGACCCCGCTTCTGAACCCTGTCATCTACACCCTGCGCAACAAGCAGGTCCACCGGGCTCTGAGGGAGACTGTGTGCAGAATAAAAATGTCAAGGTAAGAAAACATCATGTGTTCTTGGGGTGGAAATCATCAAAAAATATTTTTCTCTAATTTAACAAGTGCGCAGGCCTTAGCAGTTCAGAATGACAAAATTCACATGCCTTCCGGGAAAATATCTTCATAAAATACAGGTGTTTGCTGGCTCGTGGAGACATTTCAATGCAGCGTGTGTGCCTAAACCACTCTCTTTATTCCATGTATTCCTGGAAATAGATTTTTGTTTGTTTTTCAAGTCAGGTTTCCCTGTGTAACCCTGGCTGTCCTGAAACTCGCTCTGTAGAACAACCTGGTCTTAAACTCACAGAAATCCACCTGCCTCTGCCTCCTGAGTGCTGGGATTGAAGGCGTGCGCCTTCACAACCCAGCATGGCAATAGACTTTGATTGCAAAATCTATTGAACTTTTTCATTCAAGTGATAGGAACTGTGTGCTCGAAATTCCTGAAATATATTGAACTATGCCACTTAAATTGTGCTGTCTTCCACAAATTAGTATTATTTTAGCAGAAATAATAGCTATTTACCAATGATGGTAAAATAACTAAAACAATTAGAATTTTATCTGAATTGAAGCTTTGAAAACATTAGTGGAGGTAATGCATGTTTAGCCCATGTTCCCTTCATGACTACTGAAGGAAACACGATCCTCTGTCTTGTAAAATATGTCACAGTGTACATCATCTCCATTCCTCCTTTTGTAACTGGGCTCAACTGCACATGAATGCCTCATTGCAATGCTAAAATGAAATACATTGTTTGGGATCTCAGTTCATTCTCTAAAATATCAAAATGGCTACTGCCTTCCATGCCCGCTATTTTATTTTTTATTATTTATTTATTTGTTATTGATTTCTATGATGAACCTGTTACTAAGAAAAATGTATATAAGTTAGCTGGAAGGGAGTCATACTTAATAATCATCTGTAGGAGTTTCTTCAGGTACAGGGGTGTAGAATATAAGCTGGTTACCTGCTTTGAGTTATTAATGAAAATAATTTAAACCAATTAGAGATTGTGCTTCCAGGTAGAATTGTGTTTTCAATTACAGTTACCTTCTAGCTGATAATCTATTTGCTCAGTTTTTAACTTTTCATGCATTTAGCCCCAATTTTGGGGATATAATAGGTCTGTCTTATCTTCAGAAGAAATACCTCTGAAAAGATTATGCTTGATTATTGTTTATTTTGAAATCAGATCTCACTGTGAGGTCGGGTTGGACTTTCCGTCATGTGCGCTCTAGTCACCTGAGTTCAATGATAACAGAAAGGGGCACCTGGCCTAGATCTTTCCTTTCAGCTGAACTAAATCATTATACAACCACAAATTAAATTTTATGAAATTTCTTTAGGTTCATGATTGGCCTTGAAAGTCATAATTCAAAGTTCCTATTTTACCCCAAACTCACAAACTCCAGATACACAGTTCCTGCACTGGCTTTGCCTTGTGGGTCCCCTCAAAATGAAGCCTGCCCACACCATATTCATGCTCCCAGACCTGTCTCTGAACATACAAACCCTGTACTGCTTTGCCTAGTTCGTCCCCTCAGAACCAAGCCTGCCCCCGCCATCTCCACAACCTCAGGCCTGACTCTGGCTCCAAAATCTCAGCTCACACACCGCTGCTACCAGGTGAGCTCCCTTGACCTTAGACTGCCCATGTCGTATCTCCACACTGGCAGACCTAGACCAAATTCAGCAGCTCCTATACTACCTGTACACTCCAGTCGTGTGGCTCCTGTTGAGGTAAGCTAGATGTTTACCCCAGACACATTCCAATGAAAGTTTACATGTCTAGGTCACATTCCAAAACACATGCAAAACCATAATAGAACAAGACAGGGTGTCCTACCTCAAACCTAGCTCTATAGGAATGTTCTCTAATGAGAATGACCTAGATGAAATCCAGGACACAGAGTTTCAAAGAACAATCATAAACTCAAGAATTCAAGGGCTTCACAGAAGACACACAAAAACCAGTGCATTAAAGAGAATTAACAATAAATGCCTGAGTGATACTCAAGAAATCATGGATACACCATTGAAGGGGATGATGAGGACAATACAGGATTTAAAAGTTGAACTCAATAAAGAGCTAGAAATATTGAAGGGGGTTCAAACTGAAATTAAGATGGAAGTGAAAAACTTAACAACCCAACTTAAAATCCTTGGGGGAAAGCCCTAGAGATGGACTGGGTAAGCAGGTGATAAAATATCATGACTGAGAAGTAAAGTGGAGGAATTGAACAACTCAAGCAAAGAATATGACATTTTTTAAAAGAAAAGCATATGAGAGGAACACACAAGAACTGTGTGACACCACAAAAAGACCAAGGCCTTGAATTATAGGCATGGAAGAAAGAGAAGAATCCCAGGTCACACCACAGACCAGATTGTCAACAAGATCATAGAAGAAAACTTTCCCAAATAAAGGAAAAACACACCCATAAAATATAAGAAGCATACAGAATACCAAATAGACACAATTAAAAACTCCTCATTGCATATTATAATTGAAACACTAACTATACAAAACCAATGGGGGGGATAATGAAAGATGCTACAGAAAAAATACTAGCCACATAAAAAGGAAATCTATCAGAATAACAGATGATTTCTGGATTTTAAAATGATAATGGAGAAAGCTTTGAGTGTGTTCTAAGTTCTAAGAAACCATAGGTGCCAACCTAGGCTATTATATCCAGCAAAACTATCTACCATAGTTGAAGGAGAAAGAAGACCTTTCCATGATACAAACAGCTCAAAAGAATGCATGTACATCAAAGCAGACCTACAGAGAATATTAGAAGTAACACTTCAGACTGAAGAGAGGGAAAAGCATAGCCAAGACACTACACAAAACAAGGAAATGAAGCTACAATTTCTACAAAGAGGAAGAGGGATCAAACAATAATGCAATCATCACATGCCCTTCAATAACTCTGAATGTTAATAAACTGAATTCACCCATCAAAAGACATACTTAGCTCAACAACAGAAAGAAAACCCTTCTTTCTGTCTACAAGAAACCACTCTTAGTTTTAATGACAGGCTCCACTTTAAATTGACAGCAAAAATATGTGATCTGGAAACCAGTATTTGTAGATATCCTAGCATCTGATAAAATAGACTTCAAATTAAACTAATCAGAAGAAATAAAGGACACTTTATTATAATCAAGGAAACAATTGATCAAGAAGACATTGCAATCCTAAACACGTATGCATCAGACTCTGGTTTGATCAAACACCCAATGTCATATGAAGCATACTATGAGACTTAAATATACAGAGAAAATCCAACTTAGTAGGTGTCTTAGCTTGAATTTTTATTGCTGTGAAAAGATAACATGATCACAGCACTCTTATAAAGAAAACGTTTAACTGGGGTAGGCCGCTTACAGTTTCAGAGGTTCAGTCCATTATCATTAGGACAGGGAGCATGGCAGTGTATAGGCAGATGGTGATGATACATCTTGACCAGAAGGCAGAAGGAAGTCGACTGACTCACCGAGTGGCATTCTGAGCATAGAAAACCTCAAAGTCTGCCCCACAGTGACACACTAACTCCAACAAGCCCACACCCCCTAATAGTGCCACTCCCTATGAGATTATGGGGGCCTTTGCATTCAAACTAACACAACAGGTGATTTGAATACCCCATTTTCTTCAATACTTAGATTATCTGAGAAAAAGAAACATCAGGAATAAATGACATCGTGTATCAAAAGAAACTACAGAATATGAAAATATATTCTACTCAGCAACTCATGGAAGACTCGCTAAAACAGATCAGATCCTGGGAAACAACAAAAACTTAACAAATTCAAAAAAAATAATCCCACATAGCATTTCTTTTCATGATGCAAAGCTTAAAATCAACAACAGATGAAACTCTAGAAACTACACAGATTTATAAAGATTAAATAATACATTTCTGAATGATGAGTAGATCAAATAAGTAGTAAGAGAGTTTTGCCAGATATACCTGTGGTAGAAGAGTAATATCTAGATAATATAAAGAACTCAAAAAACAAAGAACAAAGGAAACAAATGGGCCAATTGAAAAATGAACTATTGATATGAACAGATGTTCGGGGCTGCAGACCCCTGGCCCCTTGACTTTCTTTGCCTGCCTCAGACCTTTGCCTGCTGGAGGGAACTGAGCAAAGCAACTTCTTTTCCTGTGCCTGCAGCTGCTCTGAGCATGAGACCCTCATGAATTCCTGATGGCAGGGGAGTGAATTCTGGTGGGTTTTACAGCTGGAAAGCCCAAGAGCTGGGGCATGGTTATCAGTTAAGGATCCCTCTGTAAGTTTCCCTGGAGCACAATAAAGTTGGCATTCTTATTTCAAGAATGACCCGTATCCCCGTGTCTCTGTCTGTACATGTGCGTTTGTGTTTTTAAGTCTCCAGCCTAGTTCCCAGCTCATGTACCAGTCCTTAGTGCAGACCATAGGCTACAGGCATAGTACAAACAGAGAGTTCTAAAAATGAAAAAAAAATGGCTAAAAAATACCTCAAAAGATGGTCATCGTCCTTAACAATTAGGGACATGCAAATCCACATAATGTTGAGATTTCATCTTACTGTAATCAGAAAGCCTAAGATCGAGGAAAAAAACTGACAATAAGTGCAGTGCTGGTGGGAATGTGGGGGAACTACATGGATAGCTACCATGATTGAAAAGTGAATTAAGCAAATAGGAAAACAGAAGCCAGCGGTCCAATAATTGAATCTATGTCTCTAGATTAATCAGCAGCTGTTGATGTAGCAAATGAAGAATCACCTGTTGTGGTATTGTCCTCTGCATGCTGTAATTACCTCTGATTAATAAAGAAACTACATTGGGATTATAGCAGGGCAGAACAGAGGTAGGCAGGGAAAACTAAACTGAATGCTGGGGGAAAAGAGGCTGAGTCAAGAGAAGCCATGTAGCCCCTCCGGAGACAGACACCAGAACTTTACCTGCTAAGCCACACCCTCATGACAATACACAGATTAATGGAGATGGGTTAATTTAAGATATGAGTTAGCCAGAAATACTCTTAAGCTATTAGCCAAAGTGTATTGCAAATGATATGGTTTCTGACTGATTACTTTGGGGCTGAGCAGCCAGGAACAAACAACAACTACAATCAACTAATAGGTGGAGAATAGTACACTAAAACCTGGTGCTGAAACATCCTTTGGAGTCACGTACCCATTACCAGGTAACCCAGTGTCAAAGACACAAGTATTCATAACTTGATGATCCCTCAAAGGAAAAAATGTGCCTCCTAGGCTGAGAATCCCTTTTCTTGCCTTGGTTTTGAAAGAGTAACCAAATATTTAGGAATAAACATAATGGAGATGCTGAAAGACCACTAAAGTGGAAAAAGCAGATAATGATGAAGAACTTGAAGAAAGCGAGGGATGTGGCTCACTGGGTCAGAGCACTTGCCCTGGAAGCTGAGAGCCTGAGGTTGAATCCCCAGCACTTATGTAAGAGGCTGGACATGGCTGTGAGGACCTGTAATCTCAGTACAGTGCTGGGGTAGGGTGGGGGCAGTTGAAGGTACTAGATTACACAGATTGGCTGGCTAGTTGGCCTAGCCAAAGCAGTGAGCTTCTGGTTCAGTGACAGACTCCATCTTAGGGCAACAGCACACAGAGAGATAAAGACAACTGGTGTCTTTCTCATGCTCTGCATTCTGTGAAGGTGTACAAGCACTATACTCTCATGCATGTGCCCAGACATACAGAACATACAATATATAGTACACACAGAAAAAGAAAGGAAAAGTAAGTGAAGATGATATAAATAAATGAAAAGGTATCTAATATCTATGGATTAAGAGAATTAATGTTGCTAAAATATCCACATTACTCTAATCGTTATACAGGTTTAATGCAACCCATATCAAAATGGTACTGGCACTGTCTACAGAAAGAAGATAAATCCTAAAACTCTGAGTAGCCAAAGCAATTCCGAGCAGTAGAAAAAATGATGAAAATTTCATACTACTAGATTTCAAATGTACTACAAAGTTATAGTTACCAAATTAACATGGTAGCGGCACAGAAACCTACCTCTAGAAACATGGAATAGGAAAGAGAGCCTAGAAATGAGCCAACTAATTCTTTACAACGTTGAAAAATACACATCTGAGAAATGATAGTCTGTTTAATTAATAATGACAGGAAAAATCAATATCCACATGCAGAAAAATGAAGCTAGGCCCCCTACTTCTTTCCATATACCCATATCTACTCTAATAGACTTAAATGTTATGCCACAAAGACATTTCCATATAATCCAGTTTAAAAGTGGTACTAAAAGATGTATCCAGAGAAGACATGGACAAGAAATAGATGCAAAAACTGCTCAATATCACCAATTAACCATCAAAGAAACCCAAATCAAAACTACAATGAGGTATTTTCTTAGTACAGTTAGATTGGCTATGACCAAGATAAGTGCCAGGAAAGATGTGGAGGAAGGAGAACTCCAGTGTGGGTGGGGATGGGCATTTTAATAAGCATTATGGAAAGTAATGTGAAGGTTACCTTACAATCTCAAAACTACCAGTGGGCCAAGAATTACACTGCCTGGTGTAGTTCCAAAGAAAATGAAGTCAGCTTGTTGCGATAAGTGATTTCTCCTGTTTTATCCAGCACTATGAACAATCACCAAAATGCACAACCACCACCACATCTCCACCAGAAAAAAGACCAAGAAAATGTGTCATACCTACATAATGGAGTTATATTCAGGCATTAAAATGCAGTGTGATCTTTTGGGTGTGGTTGAATCTAGAGAGCCCATTAAGAGAAATAATTCAGAAACATAAAGATAAAAAAATCACATGGCCTAACTCATAATACCGAATTGAAAATACCATGGTATTAGAAAGTACAAACATAATTTGTGAATTTTCAGTGAGACTGTATCTAACCCAGGGCTCAGGGAACACTGTAAGAGGAGGATTAAAGAATTTAAAAGCAGGATGATAGGGAGGGGCGCTGTGCAATGTTATCTTCTGGAATGACAAGGCTGTTACAACCATGAACTCCCAGCAGCTGTGGTTGCCTGCATATGCCAGCCTCAACTTTGGCATGAATGGGAGAGGCCCTCTCCAGGCCCCATCCATTGCAGGGAGCTTTGGCAGCTGACAGCTTCAGGAGAAGGTGGAACCATGCTATTTTGAGACTGTGCTCACTGGCAGCCTTCCCATGATCCAGTGGATGGCCTCACAACCTTGTGCTCATTTGTACAGCACTAATTGGGCTCAGGAGGTTATAAGAAAGGGGGCTAGAAAAGGAAAAGGAGAAGGAGAAGGTGAGGAGGAGAACACCAAGTTGCAGGGTATGTACTGGGAGAACTGGGAGAGTTGGAGGAGGAAATACAGAGTGGGTATGATTATATTTCATATGTACACATATAAAATTCTCACAAATAATAAAAAATTACAACAGAAAAACGATAACTTGCAGAAGCCAGAAGTAGCATGAAGGTGGAGAGAGGCTGACTGACAGGTACAAAGCACACAGATAGAATAATATGACTCAGAGTTCAAGTGCATAGTAGTGTAGTGAATGGGGAGCGGGCCTGCTTTTCGACCCACCCAGCTCCCGCACAGCTAGCTTATACC
>LOEQ01005002.1:18641-52463 GCA_001685075.1 Bramus lutescens | reverse complement strand
AAGGAAGGAAGGAAGGAAGGAAGGAAGGAAGGAAGGAATTAAGAAAGAAAGAAAATCCAACAAAATCCAACTTTCTGCTTTCTACAAAAAAAAATCACCTCAGTTTTAAAGACAGGCATTGTCTTAAGATGAAAGGATGGACAAAGTTACTCCAATCAAATGGGACAACACAGTCATTACTATCATATGAACTTATAAAATGAACTTTAAACTAAAACTAATCAAAAGAGGTAAAAAGAAACACTTCATTATACCCCCCAAAACAATTGGCCAAGATAACATTAATGTCCTAAACATAGATGCACCAAAATCTTGTGTGCTTGATCTCATAAGAAGCATACTGCTAGAAATAAAGACAGAAAAGCAATTAAAGCAAACTATTACATCATTCACAATTCAAAAGGCAATGGAAAAATTATAGAATAAACTCTAAGTTTTAAAATTAGTAAAAGAAAATAATACTGAGTGAATGAAATAGTAAAGTGTCAGAGAATGGGAAAATGATAAGAAGATTAATTTAAAAATGAAGAAGTCCAGAAACACTTAGAACATGTGGCTTCCAACCTAAAGAGCTTGTAATTATCTGCACCCACCTCCTCCTTTCCACCTGCCTGACAGTAACCATACTCTATACTAGGCAGGCACTAGCCCCCTGAAACTTCCCACCAGAAGAGACAATCCCTAGTCTGGCCACTGATACTATGCTATGATAGTTGCCAAATTCACCATCCAGCCAGACATCTGCACTACCTGAAGTCTGACCAGAACTGCCACCACTGAAACTACTTTAGACACCCTAATCACAAGCCAAAAGCGTAGTCCCAAGAGTGAATACCAAGCACCATTCGGGTAGCCCATAATCTGACAGCTAGGGTGCAATGCCAAACAAGTGTCCAAAACAACCACCCAGCAAAAGGAGACTGGGAACTAGAAGCAACTAATTCCAGATGCCTAGATCCTATCACAGAAAGCAAGCAAGCAGAATGGATAACTAAGAAAATTTATCTCCTCCAGGTATTAGTACTTCTAATGTCCTGATATCTAAGAAAATCAACTTAGAACATTTATACATAGAACAATGATTCCAAAACAATAATTATAAATATACTCAAGTAACTCAAGTGGATATAAACAAATGCCTGAACAATGACAGTGAAAACACAAACAAGCAGCAGAATGCAATAATAAATACTATTCAAGATATGAAAATAGAATTTAATAAAGAGATGTAATCTTTAAAATAATCATCCAATGTGAAATCAAATTTGAAATGAAAAGCTCATGATGTCAAACAACACGCTCAGTGGAAAGTATCTCAGACAGACTGAGTCACACAGAAGACAGAACATGTAGTCTCAAGGACAAGATAGAAGAATGTTAAAGAAAATGTTAAATCTCAAAAGAAATCAAGAATTTAACATGAAGGTAATATGGGACATTATAAAATGAGCAACCTGCAAATATTGGTATTCAAGAAGGACAAAAGAATCAAAGGCATAGAAAATATTCTTAATAAAATCATAAAATAAAATTTATCACATCTAATGTTCAGAACAAAGATAGGGAGTGGCAACAAACAAAGAACAATTTAGCGTCACATAGAGACAGTACATCAGAATAACATTTGACTTTTCAATGGAAACTGAAAGCCAAGAGGGCCTAGACTGATACTGTACAAGTTCTGAAGAACCATAGATGCAAAGTCAAACTACTATGTCCAACAAAACTATCAGTCATCATCAAAGACGAAAGAAAAAGTTTCCATGATAAAAACAGATTTAAGAAAATCATGTCCATAGAACCAGACCTACAGTAGATATTAGAGGGAATACTTGGTGCTGAAGAGAAGTTAAAATTTAATATCCAGGAAAGCACAAGGAATACAAAATCCCAGAGCAGCTAGCCAAAAGCAATCTAAGAAAACAACAACACCACAACATACAACAGGAATTATTGCTTGTTACTCAATAACGCTCAATGTCAATGTTCTCAATTCCCCAACAAAAAGACACAGACTAATGGATTGAATTAGAAGACAAAATCAACCTTCTTCTTCGCCTCTAAGATACACACCCCACTATCAGTAGATACCACCTTAGGATAAAGGATGGAGAAGTTTGAAGTAAATATTTGGAATCACAAATATAAATTTGGAATACAAATAACAAATAGACAAAAACGATATCTGTACTATATTTCTTCCATTGGTTTGGAAGTTTATCTTTTAAAGGCATAGTTCTATTTCATCTTAGTTATTAAACTTTCTAGCATGAAGATATTTATACTATTACTGATTGTTCTTGTAATCCCTGCAGGATATGTGGAGTCCCAGCCCTTCATTCTTCACATAGAAACCTTGCCTGATCCAACTTGTCCCTCTCACTCTATTTCTGGTTGGTCTTAATTAATGATTTTAAATATTCTATGAGTTACTTCAAAGAATGAAACTCTACTTTGTCTATTTTTACTTTGCCTCCATCCAGATTCTTTGATTGATTTAATACATATGTCTTGCAAGCATACTCAAATATCTTCCATTTGAATTCAAATTATGCTTTACCCTCTAAATTTAGATGCTTATATAATTAATTTTTTATTTTTTTCAAGTAATAGAATTTTCTAGACTATATTGCATGAGTTTGTTAAGATTGATTATTTTATTTTACTTTTCTAAAAATACCTTCAAATTTTGTCAGCAATATGTTCTGTTAACAAATGTTTTTTTACAAATGAGTTCTTTTTTATTTTTACTTTTTTAAAAAAGAGAACAAATTATCTTTTTTATTTTACATATCAATCCCAGTTTCCACTCCCTCCTCTCCTCCCACCCTCCACAGAGAGGGTAAGGCACATTGCTTTGGGGAAGGTCCAAGGCCCTCCCTATTATGTCTAGACTGAACAAGGTATCCATTCAAAGAGAATAGGTTCCCAAAAAGCCAGTACAAGCAGTAGGNCTCCACAGAGAGGGTAAGGCACATTGCTTTGGGGAAGGTCCAAGGCCCTCCCTATTATGTCTAGACTGAACAAGGTATCCATTCAAAGAGAATAGGTTCCCAAAAAGCCAGTACAAGCAGTAGGGATAAATCCTGGTGCCACCACCAGTGGTCCCTCAGTTTGCCCAACCATACAACTGTCAACCATATTCAGAGGGACTAGAGTGTACCTATGCTTGTTCCTTCCCTGTCCAGTTAGAGTTGGTGAGCTCCCGTTAGCTCAGGTAAACTGTTTCAGTGGGTATACCCATCATGGTCTTGATCTCTTTGCTCATATTCTCACTCCTCCCTTTCTTCAAATGGACTTGGGAAGCTCGGTCCAGTGCTTTGATGTGGGTTTCTGCATCATGCGGGTTTCCACGAGTTACTGGATGAAGGTTCTATGGTAATATTTAAGATATTCATCAGTCTGACTACAGGGCAAGGCCAGTTTGGGCACCCTCTCCTCTATTGCTTAGGGTCTTAGCTGGGGTCATCCTTGTGGATTCCCAGAAATTTCTCTAGAGCTAGGTTTCTTGCTAACCCCATCATGGCTCCTTCAATCAAGATATCTCTTTCCTTGCTCTCATCTCTGCCCTTCCTCCATCTCGGCTATTCTGTCCCTCAAGTTCTCCTCCCCTTCTCCCTTCCTCTTCTCCTTCAACTCCCTCCTCTCCCCACCTCAATGCTCCAAATTTTCCAGGCGATCTTGTCTATTTTGACTTTCCAGGTGGATCTATTTATGTTTTTCTTAGGGTTCACCTTGTTANTTGGGCACCCTCTCCTCTATTGCTTAGGGTCTTAGCTGGGGTCATCCTTGTGGATTCCCAGAAATTTCTCTAGAGCTAGGTTTCTTGCTAACCCCATCATGGCTCCTTCAATCAAGATATCTCTTTCCTTGCTCTCATCTCTGCCCTTCCTCCATCTCGGCTATTCTGTCCCTCAAGTTCTCCTCCCCTTCTCCCTTCCTCTTCTCCTTCAACTCCCTCCTCTCCCCACCTCAATGCTCCAAATTTTCCAGGCGATCTTGTCTATTTTGACTTTCCAGGTGGATCTATTTATGTTTTTCTTAGGGTTCACCTTGTTACTTAGCTTCTCTAGGATCATAAATTACAGGCTCAATATCCTTTGTTTATAGCTAGTATTCACTTACGAATGAGTACAAACCATATTCATCTGTTTGGGTCTGGGTTAAATCACTCAGGATAGTGTTTTCAAATACCATCCATTTGCATGCAAATTTCAAGATGTCATCGTTTTTTACTGCTGAGTAGTACTCTAATGTGTAAATATGCAACATTTGCTTAATCCATTCTTCGGTTGAGGGGTATCTAGGTTATTTCCAGGTTCTGGCTATTAAAAATAATGCTGCTGTGAACATAGTTGAACAAATGTCTTTGTAGTATGATTGAGCATCTTTTGAGTATATGCCCAAGAGTGATATTGCTGGATCCTGAGGTAGGCTGATGCATAATTTTCTGATAAACTGCTATACTGTTTTCCAGAGTGGTTGTACAAGTTTGCATTCCCACCGGCAATGGTTGAGTGTTCCCCTTACTCTGCATCCTCTCCAACATCAGCTATCATTGGTGTTTTTGATCTTAACCATTCTGACTGGTATAATATGGTGTCTCAGAGTTGTTTTGGTTTGCAGCTCCCTAATGGCTAAGGATGTTGAACATTTCCTTAAGTGCCTTTCGACTATTTGAGATTCTTCTGTTGAGAATTCTCTGTTTAGTTATGTACCCCATTTTTAAATTGAATTATTTGAAAAACTGATGTCTAATTTCTTGAGTTTTTTATATATTTTGGAGATCAGACCTCTGTCTGATGTGGGATTGGTGAAGA
Organism: Bramus lutescens; assembly: GCA_001685075.1. Taxonomy (NCBI): domain Eukaryota; kingdom Metazoa; phylum Chordata; class Mammalia; order Rodentia; family Cricetidae; genus Bramus; species Bramus lutescens. Next base: position 47,643 of record LOEQ01005002.1, on the reverse strand, counting down.
TCTTTTCCCATTCAGCAGGCAGCCTTTTTGTCTTATTGACTGTGTCCTTTGTTTTACAGGAGCTTCTCAGTTTCAGGAGGTCCCAGTTATTTATTGTTGCTCTCAGTATCTGTGCTACTGGTATTATGTTTAGGAAGTGGTCTCCTGCACCCATGCGTTGAAGACTACTTCCCACTCTCTTTTCTATCAGTTTCAGTGTGGCCAAATTTATATGGAGGTCTTTAATCCATTTGGACTTGAGTTTTGTGCATGGCGATAGATATGGATCTGCTTTCATTCTTCTACATGTTGACATCCAGTTATGCCAGAACCAATTGTTGAAGATGCTTTCTTTTTTCCATTGTATAATTTTAACTTCTTTGTCAAAATAAGGTGTTCAAAGGTGTGTGGATTAATATGCGGGGCTTCGATTCGATTCAATTCCATTGGTCAACCTGTCTATTTTTATGCCAATACCAAACTGTTTTCATTTTCCATTTTCTGACATCTTCAATTTAATTCTTCAAAAATTTAAACTTCTTGTCAAACAGGTCTTTCACTTCTTTGGTGTTACCCCAAGATATTTTATGTTATTTGTGGCTATTGTGAAAGGTGATGTTTCCCTGATTTCTTTCTCAGCTTCTTTATCATTTTTATATAGGAGGGCTACTGGTTTTTTTTTTGAGTTAATCTTGTATCCTACCACATTACTGAAGGTATTTGTCAGCTGTTAGGAGTTCCCTGGTAGAGTTTTGGGGTCTCTTATAGATACTATCATATCATCTGCAAATAATGAAAGTTTGACTGTTTCCTTTCCAATCTGAATCCCCTTGATCTCTTTTTGTTGTCTTATTGTTATAGCCAGAACTTCAAGAACTATGTTGAATAGATATGGAGAGAGTTGACAGCCTTGTCCTTTTCCTGATTTTAGTGGAATCGCTTTGAGTTTCTCTTCATTTAATTTGATGTTATCTGTCAGCTTGCTGTATATTGCTTTTATTATGTTTAGATATATTCCTGTATCCCTCATCTCTCCAAGACCTTTATCATAAAGGAGTATTGGATTTTGTTGAATGCTTTTTCAGCATCTAATGAGATGATCACATTCTTTTTTTCTTTCAGTTTATTTATTTTATGGATTACATTGATAGACTTTAGTATGGTGAACCATCCCTGCATCTCTGGGATAAAGCCGACTTGATCATGGTGGATGATTTTTTTGAAGTGTTCTTGGATTTGGTCTGCCATATTTTATTGAGTATTTTTACATCTATGTTTATGCATGAGATTGGTCTGTAATTCTCTTTCTTGGTGGTGCGTTTGTTTGGTTTCGGTATCAGGGTAACTGTAGCCTCTTAAAAAAAAGTTTGACAACATTCCTTCTGTTCCTATTATGTGTAACACTTTGAGGAGTATAGGTATTAGCCCTTCTTGGAAGTTCTGGTAGAATTCTGCCTTAAAACCATCCAGCCCTGTTTTGGTTTTTTTGTTTTTGTTTTTGTTTTGTTTTGTTCTGTTTTGGTTTTTTTGTTTTGTTTTGTTTTTCTTTCATTTTTTTGTTTTGTTTTGTTGGGAGGCTTTTGATGGAAGCTTTTATTTCCTTGCATTTTATAGGTCTTCTTAACTTGTTCATCTGGTCTTGATTTAATTTCTTTTACATGTTCCAATTTTGTAGTGTACAGGCTTTTTTAGTAAGACCTAATGATTCTTTGGATTTCCTCCTTGTCTCTTGTTATGTCTGCCTTTTTATTTCTAATTTTGTTAATTTGGATATTCTCTCTCTCTGCCTTTTGATTATTTTGGATAAGGGTTTATCTATTTTGTTGATTTTCTTAAAGAACCAGCTCTTTGTTTAATCGATTCTTTGTAATTTTTTTTGTTTGTTTCTATTTGGTTTCAGCTCTCATTTTCATTATTTCCTGTCTTCGACTCTTCCTGGGTGAGTCTGCTTTTTTTTTCTAGAGCTTTCAGGTGTGCTGTTAAGTCACTAGTGTGAGACTTCTCCACTTTCTTTTTTTAAAACTAAATCCTTTTTTTACATTTATTTATTTATTACGTATATAATATTCTGTCTGTATGCTTGCAGGCCAGAGGAGGGCACCAGACCCCATTCCAGATGGTTGTGAGCCACCATGTGGTTGCTGGGAATTGAACTCAGGACCTRTGGAAGAGCAGGCAATGCTCTTAACCTCTGAGCCATCTCTCCAGCCCTCCACTTTCTTTATGTAAGCACTTAGTGCTATGAACTTCTTTCATAGTGTCCCATAGGTTTGGGTAAGTTGTGCCTTCATTTTCGTTGTATTCTAGGAAGTCTTTAATTTCTTTATTTCTTCCTTGAGCCAGGGGTGGTTCAGTAGTTCACTATTCAATTTCCATTAGTTTGTAGGCTTTCTGAGAGTAGCGTTATTGCTAAATTTTAACTTTAAACCATGGTGATCAGATAAAATACCAGGGGTTATTCCAACTTTTTAAAATATTTGTTGAGGTTTCCTCTGTTACAGAGTATGTGATCAGTTTTAGAGAAGGTTCCATGAGGTGCTGAGAAGAAAGTATAGTCTTGTGTTTGGGTGGAATGTTCTGTAGATGTCTGTTAAGTCCCTTTGAGTTATGACATCTGTTACTTCTGTTATTTCTCTGTTAAGTTTCTCTCTGGTTGACCTGTTTCTTTGTGAGAGTTGTGTGTTGAAGTCTCCTACTGTTAGTGTGTGGGGTTTGATGTGCAATTTGGGTTTTTAATAATGTTTCTTTTACATATATGGATGCTCTTGTATTAGGGATATAGATGTTCAGTACTGAGACGTCATCTTGATGGATTGTTCCTTTATGAGTATAAAGTGTCCTTCTCCATCTCTTCTGATTGATTTTAGTTTCAAGTCTATTTTGTTAGATATTAGGATACCTACACCCACTTGTTTCTTAGATCCAGATTGGAAAATTTTCCCCAAACCTTTACTCTGAGGTGAATGTCTGTCTTTGAGGCTGAGGTGTGTTTCTTGCATACAAGAGAAAACTGGATATTGTTTTCATATCTCTTTTCTTAGCTTGTGTCTTTTTATAGGTGAATTGAGCCCATTGATATTAAGAAATATTAATGATCAGTGGTTGTAAATTCCTGTTATTTTCCAGTGGTTTTGTGTGTGTGTGTGTGTGTGTGTGTGTGTATTTCCCTGCTTTGTGATTTGCTGGTAGGAGGTTATCTGTTGCCTGTGTTTTTGTGAGTGTAGTTAGCTTCCTTAGGTTGGGGTTTTCCTTCTAGTACTTTCTGTGGGGTTGGATTTGTGAATAAGTATTGTTTAAATCTGGTTTTGTCATGGAATATCTTGTTTTCTCCATCGATGGTGATTGAAAGCTTTGCTGGATATAGTAGTCTAGGCTTGCATCCATGGTCTCTTAGTGTTTGCAGTACATCTGCCCAGGACTTTCTGAATTTCATGGTTTCCATTGAGAAGTTGCATGATAGGCCTACCTTTATATGTTATTTAACTTTTTCCTTGCAGCACTTAATATTTTTTCTTTATTCTGTATGTTTTGCATTTTGATTATTATATGGAAAGGGGAATCCTTTTTTTATCCAGTCCATTTGGTGCTCTGTAAGCTTCTTGTACCTTCATAGGGATATCCTTCTTTAAGTTGGAAAGTTTTCTTCTATGATTTTTTTTAGTATATTTTCTGTGCCTTTGAGTTGGAATGCTTCTCCCTCTTCTACCCCTATTATTCTTAGGTTTGGTCTTTTCATGGTGTCCCAGATTTCCTNTATCTTGTTTTCTCCATCGATGGTGATTGAAAGCTTTGCTGGATATAGTAGTCTAGGCTTGCATCCATGGTCTCTTAGTGTTTGCAGTACATCTGCCCAGGACTTTCTGAATTTCATGGTTTCCATTGAGAAGTTGCATGATAGGCCTACCTTTATATGTTATTTAACTTTTTCCTTGCAGCACTTAATATTTTTTCTTTATTCTGTATGTTTTGCATTTTGATTATTATATGGAAAGGGGAATCCTTTTTTTATCCAGTCCATTTGGTGCTCTGTAAGCTTCTTGTACCTTCATAGGGATATCCTTCTTTAAGTTGGAAAGTTTTCTTCTATGATTTTTTTTAGTATATTTTCTGTGCCTTTGAGTTGGAATGCTTCTCCCTCTTCTACCCCTATTATTCTTAGGTTTGGTCTTTTCATGGTGTCCCAGATTTCCTGGATGTTTTGTGTTAGGAATTTGTTGGATTTAATGTTTTCTTTCACCAATGAATCTATTTCCTCTATAGTATCTTTAACCCCTGAGATTTTCTCTTCCATCTCTTGTATTCTGTTGGTTCTACTTTTCTCTGTAGTTCCTGTTCATTTACCCAGATTTTCCATATCCAGAATTCCATCAGTTTATGTTTTCTTCATTATCTCTATTTCAGTCTTTAAGTCTTGAACTGTTTGCTTCACATATTTGACTGTTTTTCTTGGTTTCTAGGATTTCTTTGAGGGATTTATTAATTTCTTCCAATTTTTTGTTTGTCTTCTCCATTTCTGTAAGGAAGTTTTTCACTTCTTTAAAGGTCTGCATCATCGTCATAAAGTTACGTTTAAAATCATTTTCTTCTGCTTCTTCTGAGTTAGGATGATCAAGTCTTCCTGTTGGATGACCTCTGGGTTCCGGTATTAACATGTTGCTTTTTAGGTTGTTGGAAGAATTTTAACATTGACACCTACTCATCTCTTCCTTCAGTTGTTGCCAGCAGTGTCTTTGCATGTTGGTCAAATTCTTGCAGTGTCTTTGAAACCTGCTCTCGTTATGCTCTGTACTGTCAACGTCTGTGTCAGGGAGCCACAGTGGTCTCTCTTATCCTGCTCTTTTGGTCTGCTCTCCTGGTTCTCTCTCTTGGTCCTCTTTCTATTGTAGCAAACTGTGTTTCAGAGTTCCACCAAGGTTGCAGGAATATAGGCAAGTTTGGGAGTGGGTTGGGCTTGTAGCTTGCAGGGTCTGGTGGATGGGTTGGAATATTGGGTCAGTCTACTTACAGGAAACTCTCCTGCTGGTTGGCTAGAAAACCTGAGGCAGGTGAGAGAAGGGTCTGGGATGTTGCCCCTGTATATGCAAGTGGGATGTCCTGCCAGGTGACTGGTCACTACCTCTTGGTCCTCTCTGTGTAGTAGCAGGCTATGTTTCAGAGTTCCACTGAGGCTGCAAGAGAATAGGCAAGTTTGGGGTTAGGGTGGGACTCATAGTTTCTACAATGAGTTCTTTGCAGCTAAATGTTAAGCTCTCATGGATAATTTACTGCTACTTTTGCTATTTATTTCTCATTGACTCTGTGGCAGAAGAACATATTCTATATTTCCATTCTTGTAAAGAGTTGAGATTGAGCTTACTGCTCAGAAGAAAGTCTATCATGACAAAATACCCATATGCACATGAAAGCAATGTGCATCCCACAAGTGCAAAATGAAAGAACCTGCAAATATTAGTCAAGCCCAATTTGTTCATGGATGTGTTTAAGTAAATCTAAACTTACTGTTATCTTCTCATTAATAACTGAAACAATGATGTTAGAACTTCCAACCACGGTTGTGTGTTCTTTATGATCTTTTTGTTAATTACAGATTTTCCTACATTCTAAAACTACCATTTGTCTACACACACACATATATACTTACTGTATCTTCATTTATCAGTCTACTATATTATTTCAATATCCTTAGCTTTTTTCCTTGCAGTTTTATAGTTTTGAATTTAAGGCTGTCTCTATGTCCCTAAATTTTATGACATAATTAATCATAGCTAAAGCCTCTTTTTTAAAAAATGGTTTTAATCTACTTAAACTTTGTCATTATTATGATATTGGATCTAACTATGTAGCCCCAACATTTCTTTCAATTGGTCCTTTCTATTATTTCTTCAACTGAGGGCCAATTTAACAACAAAGCTAACCAGGACAAGAGTGTTTTCCTCCCTTGTTAGCTATGCAGCTCATCTCATGACTCATGATTGATCAACTGACTCTTTTCACTTTAATGCCAAGATGGAGGCCTGACCCTGTCCATAAAGTCATCTCAAGAGCGTTATCATCACAGTTAGACTTCTTTCCCCTCAGAAGTAATTTCTCCTGGACTCTTTGCATTTCCCAGCCTGGGAACCCACATAGCAACTGCACTCTGCTTCACATTCGTAGCTCCTCTGGCCCTTTGTTGGTCCTTCATTTCTGGGGCTCAGACTGGAATCAGCCTGGCAATTGAATGAAAGCAATGGGGACTTTGGATATCAATGCTTTTCATCGCGGTGAAAACTAGAGGTGTAACAATGTCTGCTCATAGATAAACGTTCTTCATGGGAAACATCGCAGTGAGTGGTGTTAAATTATTTATTAATATCATGACAGTTATTNTGTCCATAAAGTCATCTCAAGAGCGTTATCATCACAGTTAGACTTCTTTCCCCTCAGAAGTAATTTCTCCTGGACTCTTTGCATTTCCCAGCCTGGGAACCCACATAGCAACTGCACTCTGCTTCACATTCGTAGCTCCTCTGGCCCTTTGTTGGTCCTTCATTTCTGGGGCTCAGACTGGAATCAGCCTGGCAATTGAATGAAAGCAATGGGGACTTTGGATATCAATGCTTTTCATCGCGGTGAAAACTAGAGGTGTAACAATGTCTGCTCATAGATAAACGTTCTTCATGGGAAACATCGCAGTGAGTGGTGTTAAATTATTTATTAATATCATGACAGTTATTGTTTATGCATCATTCAAATTTTGGTATGATGATCACAATAAAACTGCTATTGAATATATTTTATATTCTTGGCACTCATGAATTTAATTCTTCATTCCAAACCCCATCCTCATAGCCTTTCTTTGTTTTTCCATGACTACAAAAGATGTGTGAAACTATATCTCCACACATCCAACATATATTAAATAACTGCATGGATAATTTGGGATACTTTGTTGAAAATGTAACATATCATAACATGAATGAGACTTTAGTTTTAATAGCCACCTAAACTGAAACAGACATTTTCACCACAGGATTATTAAAGCCTTCAGACGGAATTGCTGGATAAGCCATTTATAATTTTAAGATCAAACAAGAATTTGAAAGAAATGACATACTGGATGATTTCTATAGAACATTTATATAAAAATGGACTTAGACTATTTCAAGGGGAAAGTGCATTTTTCCCGTGATAACTGTGCAGTTTTACCCTGAATAGTGCATCCCTGAAAGCTTAGTGGACCTCCTTTTTGTGTAGGGTGTAGATGACAGGATATCAATGCTTTTCATCCTGGTGAAAACTAGAGGAGTAACAATGTCTGCTCATAGATAAACGTTCTTCATAGGAAACATCGCAGTGAGTGGTGTTAAATTATTTATTAATATCATGACAGTTATTGTTTAAGCATCATTCAAACTTTGGTATGAGGATCACATAAATCTGTTATTGAATATATTTTATATTCTTAGTAGTCATGAATTTAATTCTTTATTTCAAACTCTATCCTCATAGCTTCTCTTTCTTTCTCGCTCCGTCACTAAAAAGTATGTGTAAAACCATGACTTCCCAGATTCAACATGTATCAAATAAATACATGGATAATTTGGGATGCATTATTGAAAATGTAGCTAGCATCTACATAATACGTATGAGGCTTTGGTTTTAATTGCCATCAAACATATTATAGAAAGATTTTCATCACCATGATGACAGAAGTTATAAAATAATCCCATACTCTTTCGGAATTACGTATAATAAAGAGTTATTTATTTTGGGGAGACTCACAGATCACAGTTCTAGATCACAGTCCTGTGCACAAATGGGGAACAGGAACCGAGTCTAGCAGCTGAAAGTGAGAGCCAGAAGCGAGAGAGTGAACATATGCTTTACAGATGCATTTATAGATTAAGAGAACATGCCCAAGTGGGCTGGATTTTAAAGGCTGTTGGCTGTAGGAGATCCCACAGCATCACAAGATTATTAAAGCCTTCAGATGGAATTACTGGATCAGTCAGCCATCATTTTAAGAACAAAAAAGCAGAATTCAAAAGAAAGAGCATGCTGCATGATTTACATAGAACATTTATGGAAAAATGGAGTTAGACTAACTTAAGGACAAAGGGTATTTTTCCTGTGATATCTGTGAAATTTGAGCCTGGACAGTGCATCCTTGAGAGCCCGGTGGACCTGCTTGTTGCGCAGGGTGTAGATGACAGGGTTCAGAAGTGGGGTCAGCACTGTGTTCACAAGAGCAGCCGCTCTGTTGGTGTCCAGCCTGCTTGACTGCTTTGGCTTAATGTATATAAATATACAGCTGCCAAACATCAGCGAGAGGACGATGAGATGAGAGGAACAGGTGGAAAAAGCCCTCTGTCGCTCCCTGGCTGATGGCAGACGCACTATCGTGACTACTATATTGCCGTATGCAAAGACGGCTATAAGAAGGGATGTAAAAAGCACAATTAAAGCAAAGTTAAAAAACAGCATTTTGATAGGCCTGGTTTCAGAACAGGAGAGATTTGCCAGTGGTCCGAAGTCACAGAAGAAGTGAGGAATGACATTGGGGCCACAGTAAAATGACCGTGAAAGCATTACAACTGGAATGGCCATGAAGAGGAATCCCAGAACTAAACAGACGGTAACGAGAAAGACGCACATCCTTGGGCTCATGATGGTCAGATAATGCAGAGGGTTGCAGATGGCCAGATACCGGTCCAGGGACAACACAGCAAGAAGGAAAATGCCAGTTACCCCCAGGAAAAGAAAGACAAAGGCTTGGGTGAAGCAGGCTCCAAAGGAAATCTTTTGCCTCCCTGAAAGAAAGATGGCCAGCAGCTGAGGGATAACAGTAGATATAAAACAGCACTCGACAAAGGAGAAGGTGCTGAGGAAGAAGTACATGGGTGTGTGTAAGCGGTGGTCCTCGGAGGTGATGGTAATTATGAGCATGTTGCCCATAAGGGAAGCCAAGTAGGCCAGCGAGTGTACTAGAAATAGGAGGATCCCCAGGTGCTCGGCTGCAGGGAAGCCCTCGAGGATAAACTCCTGGATGGCTGTCCCATTCCTGGTTGCTTCTGTCATCAGCATGTCCATTTCTTCAGTCTGTCACCGAGGGTTTGCAGACNAAAATAATCCCATACTCTTTCGGAATTACGTATAATAAAGAGTTATTTATTTTGGGGAGACTCACAGATCACAGTTCTAGATCACAGTCCTGTGCACAAATGGGGAACAGGAACCGAGTCTAGCAGCTGAAAGTGAGAGCCAGAAGCGAGAGAGTGAACATATGCTTTACAGATGCATTTATAGATTAAGAGAACATGCCCAAGTGGGCTGGATTTTAAAGGCTGTTGGCTGTAGGAGATCCCACAGCATCACAAGATTATTAAAGCCTTCAGATGGAATTACTGGATCAGTCAGCCATCATTTTAAGAACAAAAAAGCAGAATTCAAAAGAAAGAGCATGCTGCATGATTTACATAGAACATTTATGGAAAAATGGAGTTAGACTAACTTAAGGACAAAGGGTATTTTTCCTGTGATATCTGTGAAATTTGAGCCTGGACAGTGCATCCTTGAGAGCCCGGTGGACCTGCTTGTTGCGCAGGGTGTAGATGACAGGGTTCAGAAGTGGGGTCAGCACTGTGTTCACAAGAGCAGCCGCTCTGTTGGTGTCCAGCCTGCTTGACTGCTTTGGCTTAATGTATATAAATATACAGCTGCCAAACATCAGCGAGAGGACGATGAGATGAGAGGAACAGGTGGAAAAAGCCCTCTGTCGCTCCCTGGCTGATGGCAGACGCACTATCGTGACTACTATATTGCCGTATGCAAAGACGGCTATAAGAAGGGATGTAAAAAGCACAATTAAAGCAAAGTTAAAAAACAGCATTTTGATAGGCCTGGTTTCAGAACAGGAGAGATTTGCCAGTGGTCCGAAGTCACAGAAGAAGTGAGGAATGACATTGGGGCCACAGTAAAATGACCGTGAAAGCATTACAACTGGAATGGCCATGAAGAGGAATCCCAGAACTAAACAGACGGTAACGAGAAAGACGCACATCCTTGGGCTCATGATGGTCAGATAATGCAGAGGGTTGCAGATGGCCAGATACCGGTCCAGGGACAACACAGCAAGAAGGAAAATGCCAGTTACCCCCAGGAAAAGAAAGACAAAGGCTTGGGTGAAGCAGGCTCCAAAGGAAATCTTTTGCCTCCCTGAAAGAAAGATGGCCAGCAGCTGAGGGATAACAGTAGATATAAAACAGCACTCGACAAAGGAGAAGGTGCTGAGGAAGAAGTACATGGGTGTGTGTAAGCGGTGGTCCTCGGAGGTGATGGTAATTATGAGCATGTTGCCCATAAGGGAAGCCAAGTAGGCCAGCGAGTGTACTAGAAATAGGAGGATCCCCAGGTGCTCGGCTGCAGGGAAGCCCTCGAGGATAAACTCCTGGATGGCTGTCCCATTCCTGGTTGCTTCTGTCATCAGCATGTCCATTTCTTCAGTCTGTCACCGAGGGTTTGCAGACCCGTGACTGAAAGGTGGTGAACTGTATGTTACTAAAACCGTAAATGACACGGGAAGGCAATCGGGCTGCAGTCAGGGCATTCAATATGCCATTTTGTTCATTGTTAAGGGAAAATTACTGATTTTAGACTATGACTGTCTTTACATTGCGTGCACCCTAAAATACTAACTGCAGAAAACCCGCATGTGCCACAACCTCCATTAGGGAAAATGTCACTCAGCAGTGCTGATGATTTTACCAAGTGGCTCACTCTAATTTAGTCATAATTCATATTCCTAATAAAATAGCTTTGGATCCTTATGGATAAACATTGCAAAAGGAAAATAAGTACTTGAAAGTCAACCTGGATCTGAGAATGTCACTCCGAGGTAGGATGCCTCTCTAATATGTGTGAACCTATGGTTTCAGTTCCCATCTATGCAAAATGAAAGAAAACAAACAGTCAGACAAAACAAAGGCCAACGCATAGATACTAGAGAGATGGCTCAGCTGTTAGGGCTATTTTTTTATGCAGAAGACCTGGGGTCAGTTTCCAGAACCCCCATGGCAACCCATAATCATTTGTACCTCCATTTCCAGGGTATCCTGTTTCCTCTTCTGACCTCTGAGGGCACCAAGCATACAGGCTGTATACATATACTCATGAAAGTAAAATACTCAATACACAAAGAATAAAATCTAATCTTCAAAAATTTTAACTCACAAAAAGCATTTACCCTACGAAATATATTCCTTCATCATACCTTAGCATTTGTGTCCATGTTTCGCCATATTATTATCAGCAAAACATCCTGGAGTCCCGGAGTCCCATCTGCAGTCCTACAAAGTGAGTTAGATCAGAATTGGCACATATGTAACTCTAGCTGGATTGTCATAGGTTCATGTCTGGCTGCTCTCATCTAGAGCCCCAGATAGACAGTGAAAGAGAAGTATTTCCCCTCCATCCTGCGCTTGATGGTCAGTCCAGGGAGAAATCTATCACCTAATCTTCTTAGTTAAGATATTTAAGAAAGTCAGGATGCTGGGGGAGTGGGTCAGAAGGCAACGTGCTTGCTACCCAAATGTGAGTTCAGATTCTCCCCCCCCCAATAAAGGGCCAGAGTGGTGTAGTACATCTGTAACTCCAGCGTTGGACAGGGTGAAGACAGGCAGATCTTCTCCAATTAACTAAAAGCCTGAGAACTGGATTAAACCAATTTTATTTCTCAGTGGAAATCTTTAACTCCATGGGAAAACAAAAACTCACATTACCTCACTGTTCTCTAAGAATTGAGAAATGAGTTCACCTGGAATTCCCAAAAAGCTTTTGTGCATCTCCAGTCCCCCACACCAAATGTTCTCTTGCATGCTCCAGCATCAGCTAGAAGCCCTGCTGCTAGGAACATACTCCAGTCAGGGTACAAGGCAAGATGGAACACATAGATATTTTCTACCAAGATGCTATTTTTCTTAAATGCTTTCCAAAGCACTGAATTTGCTACAATCATTAAGGCCATTTCTAACCAACATGTACATATTCCCAGAATGAGAAGATACTTACACCACCAGAAGCAGAAATGAAAGCGATATAAATTTGTCCCAACATATATTTAGCACTTGAATGTCTCTTGATACTAATCAGGGTCTACCAGATCCAGTGGGTGGCACCAAGAGTTGCTAAGCATCATTAGTAGATGGAACAAAGCCATCCATAGACCTGTGTCACTCTAGGATCCTTCGTGATTGGTAATTTAACATGGATGTGAATGGAATACCACTCAATTAATAGTAGTAAAATTAATAGTAAATTTGTATACTGTATTATTATATCTGATAATATAAAAGATTATTAAGCATAATGGCTGCTCTTTCATTATGCACAAAATATGAGCTCCCAAATGTCTTCATGAAAATATTTGAAAGTGGAACACGTACTATCCACCAAAGTTCATTAATTTCAAAGTTGCGTAAAATTTTTAATGCACAATTGAAAGGTCAAATGGAGCTAGCTAACATTCATGGCACATGCCTGTAATCCATGCATTCATGCACCTAAGGGAAGAGGATTAGTGTGAGCTTGAGGCCAGCCTGAGATTCACAATGAATATCAAACCAGCCAGGACTAGAAAACTACATAGCATGCCTTGAACTATTTTTCTTAAAGGCACATAGAGAACTTAATTTCTGGGCCACTGTGCAAGTCAGGTTTTTCCAGAGAAAGAGTAATAACATAAAAAACACTCATTACAGAGATAATTCACTAGATTGGTGTAGGCAGAGACTGCTCATTCATTTCCCCACTGCTCAGACCAGAATAATCACACAGAAACTATGTTAATCACAACACTGTTTGGCAAATGACTCAGGTATATTTCTAGCTAGCTCTTACATCTTGAATTAACCCATTTCTATTAATTTGTGTATTAGTGTGAGGCTGTAGCTTACTGGTAAGGATCAAGTGTCTGTATCCTTCCACACTTACATGGTGTCTCCTGGATTCTGCCTACTTTTTCTTTATATCTCTGCTCAGATTTCCCACATGGCTTTACATTGCTAGGCCATTGCCCAAAACAGTTTCTTTATTAACCAATGGTAATAAAACATATTCACAGTATTCAGAGGGGAATCCCACATCATCTCCCCTTTTCTGCCTAAAGAAAAAGGAAGGTTTTAACTTTTTTAATAATAAAATTACATATGCAAAACAGTTATCAAGCAAGAATTATAGTTGCAATATTTTGTCCACTTACATTTGACAAATTAAGGAAAATACGCTATTATCTATCCTATTTTGTGAGGCTAAAGTTTTATATCTAATTTATCTTTTATCATAAGTATAACTATCTGTCTTCAACTCTTCAAAGATCCCAGAGGGTATAATATTGCCAAAGTAATCAGGAAGTTCATTGTAAGCAACTTCCAAAGTTCTAGAATTGACAGAGACATCTTGCTCACTGTCAAGAAAAGTCTAAGTTCCTAAAACATTTTAAATGCCATGTTCTGTTGGTCTTTGGAGTGTTAAAGATTATCTATCTAACTGAAATATATCTCTATACATCTAAAAACATAATTAGCATGACTACAGTTTGACTATTATAGATGACTATCTATTAATCTGTATTTCTTAACTATACATTACATTTTTAAATGAGCTGTACAAACAATACCTTAAATAAGAGCAGAAATACATATATACAGTATAACAAAATCAACCCTAAATATGTATCAATAGCCCAAGATCCATAATAATGCAAAGTATTCATCTCTGTATCATATTTCCCTCCCCCTTTTCTAGAAAGAAATTGACACTGACCATTTAACCATTCATAATAGACCCTCTTTAAATAAAAATAAACATGTATAAACAGTCACTTTGGGAATTTGGAAGCTGTTCTTTCTAAACTGCTTTCTCATGTTCATTGGGTAAAATATTTTTAGGAGTTCATGGAGACCTTGGGTGGGGTCTTATTCCATCAAACCACACTAGCCTGGAAGGAATCCACAGGTTCTCATCTTCTGTGGAAACAAAAGCAGAACATCTTTTCCAAAGCAACATATCCATAGACCCAAATTTTGAAGTCAAGATACCTTTATATTGGTTAACTTAGCAGTCCCAAGAATCAAAAGTCTCTCTGCAGTCAAAAAATTCAAAGAAAATATAATAATATGCATAATCCAGACTGTGTATGTTCCATCTTTACATGACTTATTTTTTCTTTACTACTTTAATCTATGACTGTCTGTACTCTTTTATATTACTTTTACTGTCTCCTTAAAGACTTTGTTTTATTTTTAAACTTATTTTTATAACTGTCTATACTCTTTTGCTTCTCTCTCCCAAGCCTATATACATTTTTAAATACACTTTGTCTCATTCTATAGAGATCTTTTATGTCTAAATCTGTCCCATTGTATATCTGAAATCCTTTTCTGACCAGGAGTGCTTTAAAATGGTAAGCAGTGTAGTTGCAGTGGCCCTGAATGCTGCCTCTGCCTCTCTTAGTCTTTCAATATGGCAGAGGTACCTTCACTGCCAGCTCTGGAACTGCTGGATAGGAATTGTTCTCACTACCTGAACTCTGGGAAGGAGCTTGCAGCACATAAACCCTTTATAGTCGAGTAAAAGCTAAATCTGCCATGCAGCAGACTACACGGCCTGGAAATATCTCCGTGTGTGACTGTGGGAATCCTCCATGCTCTCCTGCCTGTGCACGCCTAACAGACCTGATCCAACCAGTTACCTAGGCAGAGAGTGCTGAGCTGATGGTGAGCTCTCAGCCACTGTCCTCCTAACACTAAGTGGGTGTACAAGAACCCAGACCAGAAGTAGGTGGCAGGCCATGCTTGTCAGTCCCAGATGTTCAGGCACCATTTGGCTCAGATATATTTCTAGTTAACTCTTACATATTGAATTAATCCATTTCTATTAATTTGTGTATTGGCACAAAGCTGTGTCTTACTGGTAAGGATCTGGTGTCTGTCTCCTTTAGCAGTTACACAGCATTTCCTTGACTCCAACTACTCTCTCTCTCTCTCTCTCTCTCTCTCTCTCTCTCTCTCTCTCTGTGTGTGTGTGTGTGTGTGTGTGTGTAAAAGTATTTCCCACCTGGGTTTACTCTGCTATGCCATTGGTTGAAACAGCTTCTTCATTAACCAATGGTAATAAAACACATTCACAATATACAGAGGGGAATACCACATCAGATTGCCTTACACAATCTGGGGGAGTAGTCCAGCACTGGTTGGCTGCATACCAGAGGCTGAGAACCCGGTATGTACTCAGCCCATCATACTTGTTGCTTTTGCAGTTGTAATTTGGTGCTGAAAGCCTGGTTAATTCCATGAGACCTGCTGCTCTTCAGTCCACATTGGAAGGCTGATGAAGCTGAGTTCTGGCATCTACTCTGTTGTTTGACAACAGGATTGATGTACTCACCAGCAAGAAGTGAAGTAAAGTAGGCCAAAGAACTGTTTTTCCTTCAGTCCTCTGTATATANAATCAGGGTCTACCAGATCCAGTGGGTGGCACCAAGAGACACTAAGTATCATTAGTAGATGGAACAAAGCCATCCATAGACCTGTGTCACTCTAGGCTCCCTCATGATTGGTAATTTAACATGGTTATGCATAGAATATCACTTAATAATAATAATAAATTTGTATAAATATAATATATTATCATAATCTGATAATATATAATGATTAGTAAGCATAATGTCTGCCATTTCATTGTGTACAAAAATATAGTATGAGCTCCCAAATGTCTTCATGAAAATATTTGAAAGTGGAGTACGTATAATCCCCCAAAGTTTATTAATTTCCAAGTTGTATAATATTATTAATGCACGATTAAAAGGTCAAATGGAGCTAGGTAACATTCATGGCACATGTCTGTAATCCAAGCATTCATGTTATTAAGACAAGAGGCTTACTGTGAGCTTGAGACCAGTTTAGGATTCACAGTGAATAATACCAAGCCAGCCAGACCTGGATATCTAGCTAGCATGCCTTGAGCTAATATTTTAAAGCCACATAGAGAACTGGATCATTGGACCACTGTACAAGTCACGTTTCTCCAGAGAAAGAGTAGTAATAAAAATAAAGAATAAAAAATTGTTACAAAGAGAATTCACTAGATTGCCTTACACAATCTGGGGGAGTAGTCCAGCACTGGTTGGCTGCACACCAGAGGCTAAGAACCCGGTATGTACTCAGCCCATCATACTTGTTGCTTTTGCAGTTGTAATTTGGTGCTGAAAGCCTGGTTAATTCCATGAGACCTGCTGCTCTTCAGTCCACATTGGAAGGCTGATGAAGCTGAGTTCTGGCATCTACTCTGTTGTTTGACAACAGGATTGATGTACTCACCAGCAAGAAGTGAAGTAAAGTAGGCCAAAGAACTGTTTTTCCTTCAGTCCTCTGTATATATTGGTTAACACCAGAAGATGATAAAGTCTCTTGGGGAGGGTCTTACTCTCATAGCTAAAAAAAGAAATTATCCACACAGAGTTATCCAGAGGCCCACTTCTTAGTTGATATCAGATCCAAACAAGTTGACAAGACAAACCTTTTCCTTCACAAGTTGCTACTTGCCGTGATAATTTTGTCACAGCAACAGAAATCATAGTTAAGACAGGTATAGGTACCACGATTGGGGTATTTCTTGTGATAGACCTGACTATGTATTTTGGAGATAACTGTGGAAGGACTTTGGAATTTTGAGTTGAAAAAGTGACTGAGTGAGAACTCAGAGCTTGGTAGAGTACTCTATAGGAACATAGAAGAGATAGTTGAGAGAAGTGAAGAGCCAGGAAATCTAACTTGTGGTGTTTCACAGAGTAGTTTTAAGAATTTCTTAAAGACTTTATCATGGCAGTTGATATTTTAAATTAAGAACCACTAAAGTGAAATCTCTGCCTACTGAGACAATTGATAACTTGTCAGCTGGAGCTAAACAATCAGTTGTGATTAAGAAGAGACCAGAATCATTAAGATGAAGTCTCCTGCCAGGTGACAGTGGCACACGATTTAATCCCAGCACTCAGGAAGCTGAGACAGGCAGATCTCTGTGAGTTATGGCCAGGCTGGTCTACAAGACCTAGTTCCAAGACAACCAGGGCTGTTACACAGAGAAAAGCAGGCTCGAAACCTCCCCCCACCGAAGAAAAAAAAAACAAAAACAAGATGAAATCTCTGGGAAATGTTTCCTCAGTTGGTATACAGATCATGTATTCTAGAAATGGTTCCGTTTGCACCTCATGCTGCCAGTAGAATATGGTAGCATGAGAAGCACCAACGTGATGCTCATTTTGAAGGCATGAAGTGGCCATGTAGAACAGCTGAGGTTCAGCACAACATAGCAGAGTAGGGTTCCTGATAAAAGCCCAAGAGAGGCTCTTAGTGAAGGTGTCCAATTGCAGCAGAGACCACAAAGTTTTTGGAGATGCCACTTCCATGCGACAATCGCTAAGGGCAGAAGTAGCTGTGGAATGGAGTTGGCCTGTGCCTAGGAGAAAGATGCATGTGTTGTTAATGACAGAGCTGGAGAAATGGAGTTTTTAGGAAAAAATAGGATTGTCTTTGTGTACCAGACCTCAAACACGCAACCTTTTATACAGTTGAGGGTTTTATTGTTTTAATTTGATCGTGACATGTAACAGGCATGTGCAATGTTAGCTTGCTCCATTTGACCTTTCAATCCTGCATTAACAATATTATACAACATGGAAATTAATGAACTTTGGGGTATTATATGTACTCACTTTGTGAGTTCTTCTCTCTTAGAATAATCTAGCTTTTATTTTTATTGGACAGAAGGCCTGAGTTAAAAGACCTTAGAATTTTAGAGAAACTTTGAAATTTTAGTGAGACTTTGGATTTTTCCCTAATATTTTTGTTTATTTGGGAACTTCCCATCCTGAAGCCTCAGCATCCTCACTTCCAAGTTATCCCATATCTAACCTCCCGTCCTTGGGACATCCCCATCCAAAAGAAGAAGAAGAAAAAGAAAGAAAACAAGTTCAATTTGTGCTGCCCATATATACTCACTGAAGCATGGTAAGACTCCCAGTGGCCAGGCCCTTAAAAGGAAACTGAGTCCTTCCCCACCACATCCTCACCAGAAGCCATCAATGTGCAGAGCTACACTAAAGCATCCTTATCACAATTCACAAGTGTTCTCTTTGATGGCTTTCTGTCTAAGCTATTACCTTTGGGGGTGCTGTCAGGTGGGGTGAGGGGTCAACATAGAAGCCTTCCGTGTCCCTCTTTCTCAACTGTTTGTCTGCATCATCAATACCATGGCAAAGGTAGCTCCCTTGCCCTTAACCGTCCGCAGAAGCACAGGTTTCTAGTGACGGTGTGGGCCACAGACATTCACATGGCCTCCAGTGTCGGCACATGTCAAGGACCTCAACATGATCTCCAGTGACAGTACAGAGCATGGACATCAACATAACCTCTACTACTGCACAGGCTGTGGATTCCATCACAGCCCTCACAGAAGCACAGGCCCAGGTCACAGCCACGGCCTTAGACGGCAATGCCGGCCACTCACACCAATATGCCTCCCACTCAGCGGCCCCATGGCCACAGACATCAGCATGGCTTCAGGTGGCAGTTCAGACCACAGACATCCACATGGCCTTTGGACACAGGACAGAGATGTCAACACAGACCTCAACTGCAATAAGACCATGGACCCAGGCATGGTCCTCAGCAGTGCTTGGACCAAGATATCAACATGGCTTCAGGTGACTGTCCGGGCCACTCAGATCATCATGACCCCCTGGTGGCTGCAGGGCCCATGGACATCGACATGGATTTGGGTGAGACTTTGGGTATTGTTGAGAAACTTTGACCTTTGACAGCAATTTGAAATGTCTAAAGTTTTAAAGTTTTTTTTGAAAGACTAAGTATTTAACTTTTAAAAACAATGAGACTCATAAAAATAGGAATGCTTTATATTGTGATTTTATCTTAATATTTTTAACCTTTTATTGAAAATAAATTATTTTCTCATGCAACATATGCTAATAACCATTTTCCCTCCCTTTGCTCCTCCCAGTTTTTCCCAACTTCACCTAACATCTGGATCCACTCCCTTTCAGTCTCTCATTAAGAAAAAAAAACCTCTAAGAGATAATAACAAAATAAAACATAATAAGAAAGAACAAAAGCCATCACATCGAAGTTGGACAAGGCTATATAATTGTGATATTAATGGGGACGATGAGAAAGGAAAGGCTCTAGTTGAATACTGATGTGATTGAGCATCAAGGTGACAAGGGGCCAATTGTGCTGGCTCATTTATTTGCACATGACACAAAGTTATCTGAGAAGAGGGAACCACACCTGAAAAAATGCTCCCAAAAATTGGTTTGTGGGCAATCAGTGAGGCAATTTTCCTAATCACTGATTGATGGGGGAGGATTCATCCCATTGTAGATGGTGTCATTTCTTGCCAGGTGCACCAGGGCTGTATAAAATCAGCAAGCCATGGAGAGAATGCTGCTAAGCAATATCCCCCCATGGCCTCTGCTGCAGTTCCTGTCTCCAGGTTCTCAACTTAGTTCCTGCCCTGAAGTCCCTCTAAAAGCAGAAATAATCCCTTTCCTCCTCAAGCTGCTTTTGGTCACAGTCATGGTATGTCATCACAGCAACAGAAACCATACCTAATACACGCATCTTTGGCATATACCTTAAAGCCTCTATATCCTACTGCAAAGATACTTTCTCACTCGCGGTCATTGATGCTCTTTCACAGGAGCCAATAGGAAGCAATATAGATGACCACTGATTGATGAATGGATGATGAAAAGGCGGTACATCTACACTACAGAATGCTATTCAGTTGATTAAAATATAAAGTTCTGAAATTCTCCCATGAATGGAGCGATCTGGAGGCAATTATCCTGAGTGAGGTCACCCAGACCTAAAAAACAATCATTGCATGTTTTCTCTCTGTGTATTCTAGTTTTGAAAGTTTAGATATATGTATTTTGTTTGGAATACCTATGGAAATTAGGAATGTAGAAAGGGGCAATGAGAAAAGGAGATATTGGTTTAAATGTTTCAAGAGGAATAATGAAACAGGAAAGAAGAGAATGGCATGGGAGATGGGAGGAAAGCATAAAGAAGAGATTATAGGGAAGGATACTAGATGCCTTTTAAAAAGTCATATGAAAACCTACTACTATAGAAGCTTCCTAAAATATATACATATTTGTAGTAAAGAGGCCGCTAGTTAGTTCCCTATTGCTCAAATGCCAATGCTTTCCTTACTGTTCATCAGCTGTTCTATGTTGCTGCTACCAGTTAATCTTTCCCTGCCCCAGTATGAAGATTCTGCTTTATTAGCATTAGAGTGGTTTGCTAGCTCTCTCATGACCAAAAAGATTCATGGCTATATTCATTCTTGGCATTACTGTTTTAATAGCCATCATGTGGCCAGCACTGCCAACAGCAACTACACACAGCTAATCATGTAAACTCTTTATCTAGAAATGTTTCATTGGCATTAATTTCTCAGGAAGGGATTGATTGAGGGCTGGCAGATAAAATGTTGTAGAAAAAGTCCTTTTTTACATGGGGACTCAGATTCAGACTTAAGACATACTTAAGCACAGCACATCCTGCTAACTATAGATGGATTTGTGTTACTCCTCTGCCTTTCAATAGGTCAGAGATTTCCTGGGATCAAATCCAGACACCTAGGAGTTGTTTGGAATAGTTCCCAGCTTGCTATCAATATGAACACACTTCATTTCTCAGATTAGTGCCATTAGTCATCCTAGGCTACATATCTCCTCTGCAGAAGAGGTCGCTTGTTCCTTCACCAATTCAGTAAGCAATTTTGTTCAAAAATTATTCTTTATGGAGCTTTCTTATTAATTTGGGAGTTGAGAAAGGATTAATTATTCTACTTCTATTCCTTCTTCCAGTCATCTTCAGACACAGACTCACAGTATGCTCTGCTCGAAGAGAGTTGCACACACTTCATTTAATAAACAAAGAGGGAAGAGATGCCAGCGGTCTTGTCAGAGGAACAGCAGATGGCAATTGAAGTTTGAGGTGTCCGTCAACCAGGAGGTGAATCCCTGATGGGTAAATCTTGGATAGACAAGGCTCTAAGACTCCAGACTCCAGAATGTTTATTTGCTTCTGCTGTGCCTTTGCTTGTTCGCTGCTGCCATCTTTCTCTGGCATTTGGCATGGTATAAATGGGTCTGGGAAGAGCCCCACTGCCCATAATGTAGTGTGCTTAGCTCATGGAAACATCCCTTTTACTGGGCATTTTACCTGTGAAGTAATATAGAGATTATTTCTTCTTAAATTGTACCATCTAATTGATAAAAATAATATTAGTTTAAATAGAGTTTGGATAATTAAAAATAAATATTAGGAAGTGTTACAAAGCTAGGGCCTATGAGTTTCACCTAAGGAGCTGCATAGATCATAGTTCAGGTTAATGATTTAAAAAACAAATGAGTCCCATGAGCCAGGCTTGCTTAATTCTTTTAACCTTAATGTTGAAAGATGCATGTACTTACTCATAAGTGGTTTTTAAACATAAAGCAAAGAAAACCAGCCCATAAATCACAATCCCAGAAAACCTAGACAACAATGAGGACCCTAAGAGAGACATACATAGATCTAATCAACATGGGAAGTAGAAAAAGACAAAATCTCCTGAGTAAATTGGGAGCATGGATACATTGGGGGAGGGCTGAAAGGGGGAGAGGCGGGGAGGGGATCAGAGAAAAATGTAGAGCTCAATAAATATCAATAAAAAAGGATGCAGTCATAGGTTTTGGTGTGCATCATAGCTGAGACAAAGCCTTAGAATAACTTCAGGTTAGATCAATTGGTTTGATAATAGCTTTGAGATGAAAAACCCTAGAACACCATCTAAAGTTCACAAAGATACATAGCTGATTTATAGATTCATTAGGTTAGGATCAAAAGGACAAAGCAGTCCAATTGTTACTAAGTAATGTACTTTCCTTACTAGGATTGGTTGGCGATCAAAGATAATGATTAATTCCTTGTGCCCGTTTTTTGGTCTCAATTTCCTAATATAAAAAATTATTGATGAGTAGGTATGCACTCTGAAGATTTAAATCAGAGTTGCCTCATTTTTTTTCATGTATAAAAGTTTGGGTTTGTGATTCTTTTAAGATTTCTTAAAATATTACCTCTCAAGATGAATAATAAATTGATTGAGTCTTTCTTTGTAAGTGCAATATGCAACCTACTGATAAAAGAGGTAGCTGAGGAAAAAATGGCGTGCTTGTTCATAGTCTGTTAATCTATAACAAGTTACTTAGATATAAATGTATGTGGGCTCTTGGGATGACCTTGTTTTAATCATGTGTGAGAGGTGATAAACATGTTTTTTACTTTATTCATTATACTCATTCACTTGAAAAATAGAATGTAACCACATTGCAATTCCTATATTGCCTGAAAGATTTTATTGGGTTATATAAGCTGTAGAGACAGAATACAAAATAGAAGAATACAGGAAAACAGTAAAGAAGGAACCCACCAAGAGAGTGTATGAGTGTCTTTTCCCTTTACCTGCTCTGATAAAAATGTCATGGTATGTGGACTCTGTGGGTTTCCTTTTAGCCATGCACTGCTAGAAGCTGGTCCCCAAACAGTGAAAGGAAAGCAGTTAATTGGAGCTACTTTCACTTTCAGAGGATCAGTCCCTGTCGTCATGGCAGGGAGCAAAGTGGCACACAGGTAAACATGGTGCTGGAGAGGAAGCTGAGATTTCTACATCCAGATCCATAACCAGCAGAAAGATAGAAACACTGGTCCTGCCTTGAGCTTCAGAGACATCAAAGACCACCCTCAGTGACTCACTTCCTCTGACAAGGCCACACCTACTGCAACAAGGCCACACCTCCTAATAGTGCCTCTCCTTGATGACCAAGCACTCAAATCCATGAGCCTATGGAGCCATTCTCATTCAAATCCCCATTCCCATATATCAGTGTGTCTCTCAACCCTCAACTTCTTCTTGAAATAGACGGCAATGAACACACAGAACCGGTCATTATGCATAGAAGAAGAACTACAGGGTGCTCAACAATAAATGGGATATCTATGTCACACCCCTCCCCTGAAGGTTCAGGGATCATCATAGAGGAGGGTTTGGAAAGAGTGTATGAGCCAAGGGTGGAAGGATGGTGGAAGTCTACAAGGAAAATGTTTTCTGGACATAGCAGGGAAATTGTCCATAAGAACTCACAGTGGCTGTGACCTACACATGCTTAAATAAGACAAAATCCTAGCAAGGAGAGGAGGTGAGATTGAAGTGCCATCCCTAACTCAGGAGGTATTGGAGGAGGGAATGAGAGCATTGTATAAGAATGTGATACATGGTAAGCCAGCTGTGCTCCATGACAGGCTCCACGCCCAAGACTACTAGGACAGCACAAGTAATATTCAATGCAAGCTCCAGGGGGTGGGGATTGTGATGTCTGGACAATGCCTTCCAAGTAATAGCACAAATGAAGGCACAAAACCCTTCTCCTTTGAGTCCTGAGGACTGACTGGTCTCAGCTAGTGGTTCGGGTGGTTTCTGCTAGGACTTCTCACAAGTCTGTGATCAACAAACACTGGAGCTGTTCTGGAAATATTAAAAACCTTCCTCACGGCCAGGCAGTGATGGCACACACCTTTAACTCCAGCACTCAGAACTGTGAGTTCAAGGACAGCCTGGTTTCCATTCCTAGTGTTTCTTTACACAACTACATTCCTTTGGAAATCCATTCTTTGTACAGTTAGTTTGTGGGAAGGGATGGGTGATAGAAAGGAGCCTTTGCCTTCTGCAGCTGAAAAAGGCCCATGTGGTATGTTGGATTATTGTTCCTTCCCTGTAACAATTACAGAGCCAAACACATTATTTTTTCAAAAGGAAAATTTTATTGGATGATTTAAATAAAAATCACATGTACTAGACTTACACATGTTTATTTCTCTTTTTTGTGATTTTCTAATTACACATGTTTCTTACATAATATAACCATGAAAGAGGAATTCTACCACCCAGAAATCTACTTTACAAATTAAGGATTGAATATGACCAAATACAAAACAAACTTGAATGAAAACGTTATCATGAAGCTGATAATTAGTACAATTAATATACACTAACACAAAACCATGCAGCAATAAGAGAGACAGTGTTTTTACAAACATTTTTTTCACATTATGCATGTTCTGTAACATCATACGTAAATTAATTCATATTTGATTAATATAGTACATTCTTTTCCAGTGGTCATTTTCAGATGACTTTGAAAGTGTTTTTCATGACCACCTTTCCTGTAACTTTGATATTCGATTTTTGTAAGGGTGAGGCAATGTGTGAATTTTCACACCTGACTTACATTTGAATAAATAAAATGTATTCTTTTACAGTTCTTCAATAAACTGAAGGAATAAGGTAATTCCACAGTGTTTACACTTAGAGTTTCTCCATAGTGTATCATATTATGTGTTCTGGAAAGTTGTAAAATAAATAAAAACTTTGTCACATTGTACATTTGAAAGGTTTATTTCCTGAATTTCTCATAGATTTTAATGAATGGTACAATAGTTACTTTTCTCATTGGTGTAATGAATACTTTGAGAAAAGAAACTTACAGAATGCTGGGTTTATTTTGGCTCGCAGTACAGTACCAGGTATAGTCCATCACAGCATTGAAGGCAGGGAGGCAGGAGCATGAGGCAGCTGGTCACATCGCATCTGCATTTGAGAAAGATGGATGCTTTGTGTTCAGCTCACTTTCTCCTGACACTTTGCACAGGTTCAGAGGCAGAAGGTTGGTAATTCTAACCTGCTAAAGTCATGAGGCATTCACACCCTCGTAATGGGCATACAAGATCCAGGGACTGGGTTTTCCTTGTTTGTTTATCTGTCTGATTTCCAGTGCTAGAGATCAAATCATGAACCTCCAAATCTGTCTCAGAGCTATGAGTTCAAAGACTCTCCACTTGCATCGTGAATGCAACATGGACCAGGGTAAGGAATCATTGCAATCTGGGATTGTCTACACACCATGTTTATAGAGAGTTTACTCTCTGTACATGGAGACCCATAGCCTATGTCCTCCATCCAGACTTGCCATGTATGAAAGCAGCTTGTACTAGCCAACCAGCCTGGTTCCTACCACACCAAGATGCTAAATTGGGACCAAGAACATTGAGAGAATAAGGACCTGTGATTGAGGGAGGCTTCAAAATGATGCGCTTACCTGGACTGATTTGTATTATCAAGGACAGAAACAGAAATGGTTGAAATGTAAATTGTGTCACTTCCTCTCTATGGCTCCTCATGTTGGGTGACAGGATTACTTTTAATGGATAACATTGCATCAAAAGAAAAAATAGTTCTCTCATACCTGTGGGAAATTGTTACTGGTTTTTATAAAGGGACCCACAAAAGGAGAAAGACTTAGTTGCTATGTTGGAGGAAACAGACAAATAATGTCCCTGCAATACAAGGAAAGAAGATGGAGACATTCCACCAGACAGCTACAGAGAGGGGCTTAAGCAACAAGATAAAGTGGAGGTCAAAATAGTGTTCAAATGGGCGAGGAAGACAAAGTGAGCTTTGCACTAATGGGCCCATTGGAATTTGCATACAGGAAAAACATGTCCAGACTAAAAGATGGTAACGGGATCTGGGAAGAACTCAGATTAAGAGAAGGCTGACAATCGATATCTCCAGGTAACTCTCCCTTTTGGCCACTTTTGAAAAAAAAACAGTGATATTCAACACACTACAAATTACTGAGATGCACAAGACTCGCCTGCGACATCAGCACCACTGGGATAAGGTCTCTCATCTACCCATGCCATTGCTCCTCTCCCCTGAGTCATTTCAGGGAGTTAACGGTGGTCTCCTGTAACTGCACCCCCTTAGCCCAGCCAGCCGTCAATAGTCAACTGCAGTCAGGGAGTGCAATATTCAGGTTTCCACAGCTGCTCTGTCCTCAGTGAGCACTCAGTAAGAATGATGTGTTATTATACACAACACTTGACATCATATTTTGTCAGTAATTTCACTCAATGCTTAGAGGGAAACTAGAGTTCAAATTCATTTAGTGCTTCTGCCAATCAATATCAAGGCTTTGCCACATTCTCACTTCCTCTCTGAACTTAGATGACAACATTGCTTGGCACTTGAGAAGCAGCACTGCCTTTATGCCTGCATTTATCTTGTTAAATAATAGTTTAATTGGGATACTCATTCCCTATATATCACTTGAAATTTTTGGTCAACTTTCTATATGTTAATGTTCATTTGCGCTCTCAATATTTGTCTATACATTCCTTTAAAATCCACAATAAATATAGATATTGGAAAATTGTTAGAAACCAAGGTAGAAAAATAACTGCTCTTCATGGCATGCTGAAAAATCTCTTAGTATAATATTGAATCTTCAATAGCTATTTACAAAATTGTGTTCATTGAGAAGTTTTGGAAATCATTGAAAGTCTTAAAATATTATTAGGATGTCATAATTTCATTGTGGAGCCTAGATCTAGTTCATGAGAATCTACACATAAAGGCCATAGTCAACTACAGGTCAGTCACTTCTCAAATTGCATGTTCAAAATCAATTTGCTTCTGATGAAGGATAAAGAGAATATGGATGAAGACCTAAAGACCGCTCATCACTCCTAAATCAAATGTCAAATTCTATTCTTAGATTCCATGTAACTTAGCAAACAATAAATGGTTTTATTTATTCCCAGAGATATAGCTAAATATTCACATTTTTTGTTATCATCATGACAAGGAGAATGGAATTTTCCACAAGAGTTTCTAACACTAACAGACTCAGGATCTCTGCAATAAAAACTTTGCACAGTGCTTTTCTTATAGATGACTCATCTCAGTTGTGCCCAGTCCAGGGCAATGAACTGGGTCAGACCCTCAGAATTCAAAGTCCAAGAAGCCCTGGGTATTTTGTTAAGTGCAGAAACCACATTATTATGTAATAAAGACGGAGTTTTTGCAGGTAAGGCCTAGGAGAGAATCTAAACATTTGTTTCACCTTCAGTTTAACATAAGTGAAGGGAAAAGGGAAAAGCAGAAATAAGCATTCACATTAGCATCAAAATCATCTTTGAGGCTTAAAGGGTTCCTACAGGAAGAGTTGAAGGAAAATAGGAAGAAATTTCCTGGGGACCAGAAGTCACCTGAAACAATTCTCCAGCCACACAATCCTCAGAATGCTATGCGGTTCACACTTAGCACTCAGAGTCTAAGTGTGTTCTCCACGTGCATGCAGTGACTGCAAAGAAAAGAAGAGCATTTTCATACAGCCAAGCTCAGGGCCTGTCTTTTCTGTCCTCTTACAGGGTTTTGTTTCTCTGACAACAAAGTACTGTTTCACCTTGGGTTCGGGGCCAGACACCCCATTTCTCAGGCTCAGAATTGTGTGAGCTCACAGTCAACCACACTTTCCATTAGTAAGTGGCACCAGAACTCTGAGGTCATCTACAAAGACACTGCACTTGGTGGATAAAGTTAGCTTACTTACCTTCAGTGCACAAATAAATTTATCATGTGCCCACCGGAAACCAACCCACGATGAAATTCCAGTTCCAAGAGAAGAGCTTCAAGGATCACATTTTAATTTTTGAGGAAAAGGAAAAGTTTCCTGAGAGCTGCTTTGACCTCCTTGTTTCTCAAAGTATAGATCAGAGGGTTGAGTGTAGGGCTCAACATGGTATACAAAACACCAGCCAATTTGCTCTTCTCTGGGTTATAGCTGGAGACAGGGCTTATGTAGGCATAGAAGACAGCAGTATAGTACATGCACACCACAATGAGATGGGAAGAGCAGGTAGAGAAGGCTTTCTTCTTCCCTTCTGAAGTCCGCATCTTCAGGATGCTGGAAATGATGAAGCCATAGGACACAATGGTCATCAGGAAGTTCAATATACCATAAAAAGCATCTGCCAAGACAATCATGACACTGTTCACGTAAGTGGAGCTACAGGAGAGAAGGAGCAGAGGTGGTACCTCACAGAAGAAATGTGTGATGACGTTGGGGCCACAGAAAGTCAAGCGTGTCATCAGGCCTGTGTGAATAGCTGTGTTGACAGCACAGAGCGCCCACACTCCAGCAGCCAACACACTGCAAAAAGCTTTGCTCATCATGGACCCATAATGCAGAGGATGGCAGATGGCTGCATAGCGGTCATAGGCCATGACCGTGAGGAGAAGCAACTCTGAGGATGCAGACCACGTGAGGAAATAGAGCTGGGTCATGCAGCCAGCATAGGAGATGGGGTTCCTCTCTGACACCAGACCCTTCAGGGCCTTGGGCATGGTGGAGGAGGTACAGATGATATCCATGTTAGCCAAATTAAACAAAAAAAAGTACATGGGAGTGTGGAGCCCAGGGTTGCAGGTGATGGCCAAGATGATAAGGACATTACCTATGACAGCCACAGAATAGAGGGAGAGGAAACAGATAAATAACAGCAGCCAGTACTGCGGGTGCTCAGAGAAGCCCTGGAGGATGAACTCTGTCACCAGTGTCTGGTTTCTCATCGTCCTTGACTGAAGTGGATGTCAGAGACTGTCAGGTGATTATCAACCCATGGTTTCATAAGATTTCAGGGCTAGAAAATGAGGTGAAAGGTTTCTTAAGAAAGGTCTTGCTGAGTATCATTCATTCCCGACAATGTGATATGAATAAATGATAATGTACAGCATTACTGCAATACACTAAGTCCAACACCCTACTGCTATGTAAACAGAGAACGTGATCATTCGGTTCATAAAAAATAAGTGCAAGTCACCAATTAAGATCATTAATTCTTAATCAACCTCAATCAAAGAGAAGCACATTAAATCATAGATCCACTCAGTCATCCACAACTTGATCAACTTAGGAAGCTGACTGACTTAGCATTCATATAACCTCAAAAAACAGGGAGGATTTATGATGTAGGAGGGTCTTCTATCTATCTGCTGCTTTCATTGGTTAATTAATAAA
>LOEQ01005002.1:0-11898 GCA_001685075.1 Bramus lutescens | reverse complement strand
AAAGTTCTTGTCATACAAGTCTTCCACTTGTTTGGTTAGAGTTACTCCGAGATAGTTTATGCTATTTGTGGCTATTGTGAAGAGTGATGTTTCTCTTATTTCTTTCTCAGTCCATTTATCATTTGTGTAAAGGAGGGCTACTAGTTTTTTGAGTTAATCTTGTATCCTGCTACATTATTGAAAGTGTTTATGAGTTGTAGAAGTTCCTAGGTAGAATTTTTGAGGTCACTAATGTGAACTATCATATCATCAGCAAATAGTGAGAGTTTGACTTCTTTTCCAATTTGTATCCCTTTGATCTCCTTTTGTTGTCTTATTGCTCTAGTTAAAACTTCACTTTATTGAATAGATATGGAGAGAGTGGGCAACCTTGTCTTGTTGCTGATTTCAGTGGGACCACTTTGAGTTTCTCACCACTTAATTTTATATTGGCTGTTGACTTGCTGTATATTGCCTTTATTATGTTTAGGTATGTTCCTTGCATCCAAGATCTTTATCATGAAGGGATGTTGTTTTTATGTTGAAAGATTTTACAGCATCTAATGAGATGGTCATATGTTTTGGTTTTCTTTTTCATTTTGTTTATATAGTGGATTACATAGATTGTTGTAAGTTGAACCATTCCTGCACCTCTGAGATGAAGCCTGCTTTGTCATGGTGGATTATTTTTCTGATGTATCCTTGGATTTAGTTTGTTAGTATTTTATTGAGTATTTTTGCATCAATGTGCATGGGTGAGATTGGTCTGTAATTCTCTTTCTTAGTAATGTCTTTGTGTGGTTAGGGTATCAGAGTAATTGTAGCCTTGTACAAAGAGTTTGACAATGTTTGTTGTGTTTCTATTGTGGGAAACAATTTGAGGAATATTGGTATTAGCTCTTCTTTAAAAAATCTTGTAGAATTCTACACTGAAGCCCTCTGGTCCTGGATTTATTTTGTTTTGTTTTTTGGTTGGAAGACTTTAGATGACTATTTCTATTTTTTTTTAATTTTATTTATTATGTACACAGTGTTCTGTCTCCATATATGCCTGCATGCCAGAAGAGGGCACCAGATCTTATTGTAGATGGCTGTGAGCCACCATGTGGTTGCTGGGAATTGAACTCAGGACCTCTGGAAGAGCAGTCAGTGCTGTTAACCTCTAAGCCATCTCCCCAGCCCCCTATTTCTATTTCTTTAGCAGTTATAGGTCTATTTAATTTGCTTATCTGGTCTTGATTAAATTTTGGTAAATGATATTTATCCAGAAAATTGTCCATTTCCTTTCGTCAAAGAGACCCTATATAAGCTGCTCTGGAATGCAATAAAGTTGGCATTCTTGTTTCAAGGATGACCCGTGGGGGGGGGGGATCAATCTCAAGGCCCTTGCTCGACTCTCAAACCACAGCACACAGAACAGGTGTAGAGCACGACCTCGGTGAGAATAAATATGCTGATTTGAAAAGACAGTCTGGATTTGATGATCACACCTTGATGCAATGTCATATAACACCTTTAAGTGCTTGGGCCAGGGTTGAAGAATCAGTAAAGAGGACTAAGTCATTTACTAAAGTTACACAAGGCCCAAAAGAAACCACTGATTTTTACAAAGATTGACTTTAGCTGTAAATAGAATGATATCAAATACAGAAGTTAGACAAATATTAATTGAATCTTTGGCTCTTGAGAATGCTAATTCAGAATGCAAAAGGGTGATTATGTCTTGAAAAGCAAGATTGGCACCAATAGATGAATGGATTAGAAATATGGCTGATATTGGATTGCATGTTTATTATGTTGCTTTGATAGAAGTAATTTATAGAAATTTTAAGAAAAATAAAACTATAAGATGTTTTAATTGTGACTGGAACTGTGGCCCCAACTCCACCACAAGGAGCAACAACCTGAGCCTTGGAGCCACTGACACCTGGAAGTGTGATCGCCAGAGACATGGACCTAACTACACCAATCAGGGGAAAAGATGGGTAGGCAAGGTAAGAACACATTCAACACCACAAAGAGCAACACAAACAAAAGCTAGTAACTCTACAACAGCAAGACTTCAACACTCCAATACAGATTAAACATAAGAAAATGACCTAAAAAATAACTTTAGAAGAATGTTTAGAAGCCCTTAAAGAGAA
The DNA here is from genome assembly GCA_001685075.1 of Bramus lutescens. Lineage (NCBI taxonomy): Eukaryota > Metazoa > Chordata > Mammalia > Rodentia > Cricetidae > Bramus > Bramus lutescens. Next base: position 9,775 of record LOEQ01005002.1, on the reverse strand, counting down.
AATGAAAAATTCTCTCAAAGAAATAAAGGAAAGGACTAACAAAAAATGGAAAAAAATCAACAAATCCCTTACAGAAAACAAAGAAAAAAGCAATCAAGCAGGTGAAAGAAATTATTCAAGATTTGAAAACCGAAATAGAGACAATAAAAAAAAAAAACACAAACCGAGGGAATTCTGGAAATGGAAAATATGGGGAAATGGTCAAGAACCACAAATGCAAAGACAAACAGTAGAATACAAGAGATGAAAGAAAGAATCTCAAGTGTTGAAGAAGTTAGTCACAAGTTGTTAGTGGTCATGCTCAGGGAGAAAACTAAGCAAAAAAAAATAGATTTAGGGATATCCTTCTGAAAAGGAACAGGGGAATACAGAAATGATAGGATAAAAGGTAGATTATTGTATCTACTTTCAAAATAAAAATAGCAACTATTAATCTCAATTATTTTACATTGGTGTGGATTTGTATATATTGATATAAATTTAAGGGGTTTTTGTTTTACTGCATATTTGTTCCTACTTTTGTTTAAGATATTTTTGTATATTCATACAAATTTAAGATTTTTTGGTATGCTGTATTATATGTTTCTATTTCTTGTTTATGGTATTGTGCCTATGCAGCTCATCTTAAACTGTAGTATAAAGTTCTAGTCCTTAAAAGCTATTTAGGATATTAAGAAATACAGGTTAGTACTTAGTCATCTATAACAATCAAGCTAATGATCATATTAAGTATGTTTTAAAGGTCAATCAGAGACATCTTTTAAATAGATAGATGGTCTATAAATACTTTAGAGACCTACATAATATGGCATTTTAATGTTTTATTAACATAAGATTTTCTAGACAGTGAGACACATCTGCTCCTGGCAGTACTTATTTACTTAGAAAGAGGATGGCAAGCATTGAAGAACCTCCATATGGAGTTTGCTTTCATCTATGGCAAAGTTAGCCACTAGGAAAAGAAACTGCCCTTGCCTGGGCTAATAACAATATGCTGTCTAAATTTGACAAGAAGGACACAAATGAAGGCAATTGCCAAACTTTGTCAAGACAAAGTAGGACAGTTCTTCAAAATTCCTGCTTCACAGAAAAGTCTGTCAGATATTTTAAACTTGTGGGCCAAAGATGGATATCCCAACATTTCAGAGTAATCTTGCTGTGACTATCCAGACAGCCAGACACCTCTGCTACTTTTTAGCTTTGGAAGTTACTTGTCCTGTATGTCCTGTTTACTCAGGTAATATTATATCCTTCTTGGTCTCTGATGAAGTTGAAGATTAGATAGTCATAGTTACAGTTTTCTTTAGTTATGGTAGAAAATAAATTAGGCACAAAACTTTGGAGTCACCAAAATAAAAATAGACAATAGGGTATTTTCTCTGAATTTCTCAAATACTAATGATCAGGACATTGTGGATGTATTTCTTACTTGATAATTACATTGATAATGTATTTCTTACTTGTTCTTATTGTAAGTAGTTTTACATTATTAGAGTTAAAATTTTTCCTTTTTATTTACACAAAAAGGGGGAACTGTTCTGGGAGGATTGTTCATACAGGCAATCCACTGTGCCAATAAAACCACCTTAAATCAAAGGACACAGTCAGCAATTGCCTGACCAAGATTAGTCATAGAGTTCTTGGAGGATTTAGGAAGTCTGCTAGAGAGGACAAGATGAGAGGAGAGATGATTTCCTGTGGATTTTCCAGGGCTGGTGGATCAGGAAAAACATGGACAGAGAATCAACCAATCAACTGTCTGATTTCCTTGGGTTCATCAGGTCTTTATCTCAATTTCTGATTCCCAAGTTTCTTACCATACTAGAACAATTTAGGTAATCATTTCACTTTGAGACTTCAATACCTTTAACTTGTTAAAGCATTCCTTTTGTGTTTATTGAGCATAATGGCTGTTTGATTTTACTTCTTAATCATTCTTATGGTCTGGTGTTCAACATTGCAGTGAACTGTTCCTAGAATAAGTCTGAAGATCTATCCTGAACATCTGAGAAATGAGAAAGGGGGAGCAGAGGAAATCCTGAGTGGATGAAGTCCTGAGTAAATGTTTGCTCTTGACAGGAGCGTTGCCATATCAAGAACCATTGCCTTAGACCCACTAGAAATGAAAAGGCCTTCCTTCTTGGTTTGTGAGGGTGTTGATAGTATGTATAGAAACTGTTCACTGCAATTTTCTCACCCCAGATGTTTATAGCCTGAAGATGTTATCCTACTGAGGTTAGCTAAACCTGATCCCTTGCCAGCGGTATGCCATAAATCCCATATTCTTGTTCAGCTGTATGCAATAACCCTGCCTTCCTGTTCAGTTGCCTGTAATAAGCATGCTGAACTACCAGAGTGCTGCAACTTCACCATCAGATAGCCCAGAACACTGATCTGTAGTTGGTTGCTTTTACTCTTTATTCTTTGGGTGTCCACCAACCAGCTACCAAATAAATACATGGAGGCTTATTCTTGCTTATGAATGCCCAGCCTTAGCTTTTCTTATTTCTAGTCATTTACCTTTTGCCCCTTATATTTTATCTTTCTCTATTCTATATGCTTCTTTACTTCTTACTCCATGGATGGCTGTGTAGCTGAATGGTTGGCCCCTGACATTCTCCTCTTCTTTTCTTGCTCCTCTTTTGCTCCCCACCTTATGTTCTTCTCTTTCTATTTATTCTCTCTACCTGCCAACTCCACATATTTCTCTCTCCTGACTAGCTATTGTCCATTTAGCTCTTTATTAAAGCAATCAGGTAGGCAAGGTAACATAGTTTCATGGAGTTAAACAAATGTAACATAAAAGGGTACAACACATCTTTGCATCATTAACCAAATATTCCACAGCATAAATGAATTCAGCACATCTTTAATATTTCCAAGTTTTTCTATGTCCATGTGCTTTTCCTTTCTTCATTCCCTTACTACACCAGTCAAGTCCCTGGAGCCATGCAGGATGTATGGCAATCATACATTAAGTGTACTTAACCAACATCTATGGAATATTCCATCCAAACACCAAAGGAAATGCATTCTATTCAGCAGCACATTGAAGTATCTCTAAAATATACCTCATACTGAGACACAAAACAAATTTTAATCAATTCATTGAAATTTGAAAATTTGCGATTTCCCAAGGTCAAATACTTGGCAAGAGCCATTATGCTGATATAAAAAGTCAGGCTACAGTTAATGAACAAACCTTGTCCCTATGCTATACAGCAGCCTTAAACACTGCTTGGATAACATTGGACAAGATTCAAGAAATGGAAAATAAAATTGAATCATATACTAAAGTTATACAAGACTCAAAAGGACCCTTCATTGACTTTTTGCAAATATTGACTAAAGCTGTAAATAAAATGACATCAGATCCTAAAGGTTAATAAGAACTAATTGAATTTGGCTTTTGAAACTGTGAATTTGGAATACAAAAAGATAATTGGGACTTTAAAGGTCAGATCAGTACCCATAGATGAATGGATCCAACATGCAGTCAAAACTGAGTCTCTGAACTCTGGTGAGAAGACTTGGAGAGAAGAGGCAATTTCCAAAGACCTAAAGGGACATCAAGATGTCGAATGTTTCAATTGTGGTAAATCAGGTTATCTAAGAAGAAACTGTAGACAGGGTGTTCCTAGAAACAATGTTTCTCTTGGGATGATCCCAGAAGAAAGGTCTCAACCTTCTGGTTTATGCAGAAGATACAGCAAAGGCCAACATTGGACTAATGAAGGCAGATCAAAAAGAGAGAAACAAGGCAACACTTTACCAATAGAAAACACATTAGGAGGGGAGCCTCACAGGCCCCCATGCTGAATGTGGTCCGGTCATTCCCAGTTACTGTGAGAAAACTTTTCCCCAGGATAATTAGATGATCCAGGGCCTATTGTAAAGAATCATACTGCTCTGGATGATAGATAGAACAGCTTTAAAAGACGAATCAAAAATTCCAAAAGAAACCATAAAATGAATATTTTGTCAGAGTTATATTAATGATAAAAAAACAAAGCTTTTGGTATTAATAAATGGCATTGTAATTGAAGGTCTTTTAGACACAAGGCAGATTATAATTACACCTGAATCATAGCATCAAAACTGACCTCTTCAGGAATAGATGTTCAGTTCTTAAGGATTGAAACCCTACCTCAGGTTAAACAAAGCATAAGATGGGTTGAATGTATAGGGCCAAAAGGACAGATAAGAATGTGTGGCTAATGTATCAGTGAATCTGTGGGGCCATGATCTGTTGCAACAATGGAATACAAAGGTTAACATTCTCCCAATCTTAGAAGCTGATCATAAACCAACTCATGTTTCTGGAAAGAGTATTATAAGGCACTATTAAAAAATCACCAAACTTTAAAGCTGTACAAAAACAGGGTACAATAGCTGTTGATCTCTCAGATGTACCAACAGCCCTACCTTTAAAATGGTTAAGTGACAAACTTGTATGATTTGGACAATGGCCTATGACATCAGAGAAACTATAGGCCTTAAAACAGCTGGTTCAAGAGCAGCTAAATGCTCAACATATTGAAGTTTCAACCAGCCCTTGGAATTCTGTATTTGTTGTAAAAAAAAAATCTGGAACATGGAGAATGATAACAGATCTGAGATTCATAAATGAAGTAATTCAGTCAATGGGCTCTCTTCAACATGGGATTTCTTTGCCTTTTGTTACCTAAAGACTGGCCTATCATAGTTATTGTTTTAAAAGACCATTTCTTCACTATACCTTTACAAGAAAAAGATAGAAAAAACTGCCTTCACAGTGCCTACTTATAATAATTCTCATCCTATTAAGAGATATCAATGGACAGTCCTCACTCTGTGCCAATATTTTATTCAAAAACCATCAGAAATAATTCATGCACAGATTCCACAATCTATAAGTTATCATTATATGAATGGTATTTTATTAGCTCATTCAAATGTAGACACTTTTAAAAATGTTTAAAGAAGTAAAGAAGGTTTTGTCTCACTAGAGATTACAAATTGCTCCTAAAAATACAAAGACAAGATTCTATTAATTACTTATTATATAAAATAGGTCTACAATTTACCACAAAAGGTACAAATCAAGAGAGATTGATAGTGGACTCTTAATGACTTTCAAAAATTACTAGGAGACATTGCCAATCTGTGGCCCACTAGTGGGATAAAAAAATGATAAACTAAGTAATTTGTTGCAAACCTTAAAAGGTGACAAGGACTTAAATAGTCCCAGAAAATTATCAGCAGAAATTGGGAAAGGATTGGTTTTGGTGAAAAAAAAAACACAGAACGCATATATGGATTGTGTGAATCTGAAGCTTGACTACATTCTGGTTATATAACCTTCCACACATTCCCCTACACAGATTTTAATGCAGAGGGAAGATATTATCTTGGAAAGGGTATTTTTACCATTAGAGTAAGAAATTAAAAACAAATATGAAAAAAGTTTCTGATTTGATTCTTAAAGGAAAATTAACACTTTTTCAATTGAAAGGAATGGACCCAGAAGAAATTATAGTACCTTTTACTAATAAGGAAATTTCCTCTTTATGGGCCGAAAATAAATATTGCACAGGGAACACCAATCTCTGGAGCCCCTATGTTTTATACTGATAAAAATAAATCAGGAAAGGCAGGTTACAAATCAGAAAACTTAAGCAAAGTAGTTCAAAGCCCTTCTGACTATGGACAAAAGTCAGAATTGTCTATCATTCTCATGGTACGAGTAGATATTACAGAACTTGCCAATATCATTATTGACTCTCAATATGCAGAAAAGGTTGTTTTACATATTGAAACCACTGAATTTATTCCTGATGTTTTAGAATCAACTTAGTTAATTATACAATTACAGAAAATAGTCAAAAATAGAAATTATCCCGTCTATGTGTATGCATGTATATGTATTTCACACATCAGACCCCATATGAGTCTGCCAGGTCCTCTAGCACAAGGTAATGATGAAATTAATCAGTTGTTAATAGGAAATGTGCTGGAGACCTCAAAATTTCATTAAAAAAATGTCAAGAGAAAAGGTTCGAAAAGGGATTTTTCCATCACTTGTCAACTGGTAAAGGAATTGTAAATAAAAAGTCCTACTTATTCCCTTTATAATAAAACTCCATTACCTATAGGAAGTAACCCTAAAGGCATGCAAAGAAATGAAATTTGCAAATGGATGTGCCCCGTTTTGCAGAATTTGGAAATTAAACTATGTACACTATACAATAGATACATTTTCAGGATTTCAACGGGCAATAACTTTGAGTTTTGAAAAGACTGGTTCTATAATTATGTGTCTATTAGAATTCATGACCATCATAGGAATACCTGTACAAATTAAGGCTAACAATGCTCCAGCGTATGTCTCAAGTAAAATAAAGCAGTATTTTCATTTTATAATAAAAAGAATATTACAGGTATGCCACACAATCCACAGGACAAGCAGTTGTAGCAGCTGCTTGATTTCTCCAGGTTTTATAACTCAAGTAGATTTTCAACAACAGGGTCTTACAATCAACTTCTGTACTGTAACCAAGAGCAATGGCAAAATCTGATAAAAAAAAAATATTTGTAGTTTATGAGACCCTACTGGCAAATAAGTCAAATAGGGACAATCATTTTTGGTATCCAGGTATTTTATTCATTAGCATGGTATCTAGCAGGAGTGTTGCCCCCCACACACATACACACACTCCTTCACTATAAGGTAATACAGGTTAAACACTTGTAGTTTAGGATGCTTTTACAGTAGTAGGTTTCCATATGACTTCTTAAAAGATTTTTGGTATCCTTCCCCAGTTCTCTTCTTTCCTCTTTCCTCCCACCTCCCATGCCATCTTCTCTTTCCTGTTTCATGTTTCCTCTTTAACCTTTTAAACCACTCTTTCCCTTTCCTATTGCCTAATTCCTAACACACATATCTAAACTTTCAAAACTAATACACACAGAGAGAAAACAATATTTATTTTCTAGATCTGGGTGACCTCACTCAGGATGATTGTTTCCATTTCTATCCATTTACCTGTGGATTTCAGGACTTTAATTTTAATCAACTGAATAGTATTCTGTAGTGTAGACATACCAGTTTTTCATTACCCATTCACCAGTCAGTGGTCATCTACATCACTCTCTGCTGGCTATTGTGAAGGAACAGCAATGATCATGAATGAGAAAGTATCTTTGTAGTAGGATATAGAGGCCTTTAGGTAGATGGCCAAGATTTGTGGATTAAGTATGATATCTATTGCTGCCATGAAACACCATGACTGTGACCAAAAGCAACTTGAGGAGGAAAAGGCTTATTTTGGCTTACAACTGAGGAAATCAGGGCAGGAACTAAGGTAAGAATCTGGAGGCAGGAACTGCAGCAGAGGCCGTGGAGAGATGTTACTTAAAAGCATTCTCTTCATGGCTTACTCAGTCTGCCTTCTAGTATAGCCCTGGACTACCTGCTAAGAAATGGCACCATCCACAATGGGCTGGTCCCTCCCCCATCAATCACTGATTAGGAGAATGCCCCATAGGGTATTATATATTGCTACAGGTCAATCTTTTGGACGCTTTTTCTCAGTTGTGGTTCCCTCTTCTCAGACAATGTTGTGCTGTGTGGAAATCAGTGAGCCAGCACAACTGACCTCTTGGCACCTTGAAGCTCAATCACATCAGTATTCAACTCCAGCCTTGCCTTTCTCATTTGTCCCCAAGATGGCATGTCAACATTAATAGCACAATTATATTGCCTTGTCCAACTTTGATGTGATGGCTTTTGTTCTTTCTTATTATATTTTATTTTGATATGTTTTGTTGTTATCACTTAGAGGTCTGTTCTTTTCTGAGAGATAGAAAGGGAGTGGGTCCAGATGGGAGGAGAGGTGGGGAAAACTGAGAGGAGTAAGGGGAGAGGAGACTGTAATCAGGATATATTATTGTATGAGATAAAAAATCTTATATTGACCAGAGACCCCAGAGCAGCCTCCTTACACACACAACCATCCCCCACTGCATCTGAACCCACAGGAGCCTTAACCCAGACTGCCCCTGGAAAGGTGAGTGTCTGGGTTCTGGGTTGGAGGGCTCTGCTCTCTGTGCCCTAGCCCTGGGAGGCACATCCTATGCCCTACCTCCACCCACCAAACCCCAAAGATTCCAGAGCAGCATCCCCACACAGGCAACCATTTCCCATCGCATCTGTGACCACCAGAACCTTGACCCAGATTGCCACTGGAGAACATCTGTGACCACTAGAGTCTTGGCCCTGACCCAGAACCACATCAGCATCCACTAGAGGCACTGACCTGTCTGCACCTGGAAGAAGAGCAAACAACTAAGCCACAGGCTGCACCTTCACCAATTGGAGGAAGAGGAACCCCCTGAAGCACAGGACCTACCTGTACTCACTAAAGGAAGAGATGGGCAGATGGCAGTGTAAGAACACATTCAACAATATAAAGAGCAATATGGCACCACCAGAACCTAGTGGTCATACAGCAGGAAGACCTGAACATCCTAACCAGAAGAAGCAGAAGAAAATGACCTTAATGTAACTTTATGAAGATGATAGAGACCCTCAAAAAGGAAATGAAAAATTCCCTTAAAGGAATGGAGGAAAAGCCACACAAGAAATTGGAAGAAATCAATAAATCTCATTAAAAAAAAGAAAAGAAAGAAAACAATCAAACAGGTGAAGCAAACAGCTCAAACAGTTCAAGACTTGAAAATTTAAATAGAGTCAATAAGGAAAACACAAACCAAGGGAATTTTGAAAACAGAAAATCTGGATAAGTGAGTAGGAACTATAGATACAAGCATACCAACAGATTACAAGAGATGGGAAAGAAAATCCCAGGAGACGAAGATACAATAGAACAAATAGATTCATCAGTCAAAGAAAATGTTAAATACAACAAATCCTTAAAACAAAACACCCAGGAAATCTGGGACACCATTGACCAAACCTAAGAATAATAGAGATAGAAGGAGAAGAACTCCAGCTTCAAGGCACAGAAAATATATTCAACAAAATCATAGATGAAAACTTTCCCAAGCAAAAGAAGGACATGCCTATGAAGGTACAAGAAGTTTGCAGAACATCAAATAGACTGGACTAGGGAAAGAAAGCCCCTCACCACATAATAATCAAAACATTAAACATACAAAATAAAGAATATTATAAGCTGCAAAAGAAAATTGCTAAGTAACATATAAAGGCAGACCCATCAGAATTACACCCAACTTCTCAATGGAAACTCTGAAATCCAGAAAGTCCTGGACAGATTGCTGCAGACGCTAAGAGACCATGGCTGCAAGCATAGACTACTATATTCAGCAAAGCTTTCAATCACCATACATGGAGAAAACAAGATATTCCATGGAAGAACCATATTTAAACAACACTTATCCAAAAATCCAGCCTTACAGAAAGTACTAGAAGGAAAATTCCAACCCAAGGAAGTTAGCTACCTCCACAAAAACACAAGCAACAGATAACCTCACACCTCATGCCATCAAACCGCAAAGAAGGTAAACACACAAACTACCACCAAAAATTAAAAAGAATAAACAATCACTGGTCATTAATATCTCTTAATATTAATGGATTCAATTCACCTATAAAAAGACACAGACTAGACCCTTTGTCTGCGAGGTTCCCTGGTCAGCAAGGGCACTGATACTGCAGCAAGCCCATCCATCCATCGGAAGGGTGAGTACATTCCTGACAAGCATACGTGGTCATCCCCCAACCCCCAACACCGCCCACTGTCCCTGGTTTCCT
>LOEQ01005001.1:187321-203980 GCA_001685075.1 Bramus lutescens | reverse complement strand
TTTTTCATTCTGGAGAAAAGGTCCAATCATGACAGAGCCCAGACCAGCACCTGGCCTTTCCTACCATTTTAGGTGACCTAAAGCAGTTTGAGCTGGATTTCTGTCTTGTTCAAATAAAAGAACTCTCCTGCAAGCCATGACTGCATGCACAAACTCCTTCATATGCCTCCCTCGAAAAGTCAAAACACATCTAAACAGTTCAACAGTGCAAACATCCACAAAGACTGTGGCTGAGATTTAAGGTAGGGAAAAAGCCATGCTGATCCAAAGTCCTTACTTTCACTTTTTATGAACATCTTATTACTTTATGGCTTTTTAAAAAATGAAAACAGTTTTTTTCAGAAACACTCTGTGCTTGCATCTAGAGCAAGAGCCACTGAACCCATCCCCTGTGAGCAGCAGTGTCTGAAACAGGCAAAATTACACACGCCAAGCAAACTACCACTTGAGTGGATTTGCTTGATGCAAGGCGTTGTAGTATAACACACAGCTGGAAACTGGAATTTTCCAGAAACATAATTTAGGACTCCTTCGTCTTGGCTTTATCTGCTAAAATGCTTTTCCTCCATGTAAATGCGATTCTGAACACCCAAAGGGCAAAGTTTCTTACCCATTTCAGCCTGCTGCTTTATCGTTTCCATAACCCCCAAATCATGCTCCGTTTTTCTCTTTTCATGCCAACCAAGAACAAGGCAGTAACCTCCAAGGAATATATAACAACACGGCCAGCTTCTGTCAGATTAAAATATGAGACAAATTAACCCTCATTAAGAGAATGCACCTGCAACGCTGCTTACCAACTGTGAAAAGGCAACTGACCACATCTCTGAGTCCATATTGTCTTCACCCCTCATTAAGCAACCCCCTGGATTCTGCTGAGCAGCCACTGCAGTGACAGACAGCCCAGGAAACAAGCGGGCAGGAAGGTGGGAACAGGTTCTGTACAGCACCATGAACTGCAGACTGTATCTATCCCAGTTATATTTCATATGGGAAACCTGGCTTGAAAAATCTGTCTTATTTGCTTGGGGCATCCAAGGGTGGGATGGGAAGCCAAGCATTCATTAAAGCTTCCTGTTATGGTCTGGTTTATTTTGTGATTTTAAAAGCAGTGGGATTTTTAGTGCATCAGTTTCTCTGGCAATACAACGCCTTGGTTGGCCAGAGAATCACACTTTGGGAAGTTAAAAGAAAGCCTGATGCTTGCCTTAAACTGGGATTGTTTTTAGTCTTCTGGTGTAGAGATTCTATTTCTAGGTGCAGGGTACAAGGGAAAATGAACCATCTCTGAGACAACAGAGTTGATGAGAAGGCCTTATGCTCAGAACTTTCCTCTTGAGAGACCCCTAGTGTCAATTAAAGAGGGCGTGAAGTTCAGAAGGATCCAGGGCCTCCTTGAGGTCAAATGGCCAAGAAGTCATGGAGCTAGGTATGCTAGATTCCAAATTCCTATTTGCTGACAGTGATATAGCACGGGGCATGCCAACAACAGCTCAGGAACCCCATCTGGCTTACTTCCTGTTTCTAATAAAGTTTTATCAGAACACAGCAGTAGCATTTTATGTCTGCACAATCTAGGGCTGTATCTAAGTTTCTACAGCATAGCTGAGTATGTTTGGCTTACGTAAGTACAGCTTAGAGCACATCTACTCTGGCTCCTTCCAGGAAAGTTCACCCTTCCACAGGATCATGCCCTGATCTGTGAGACGAGCTTCAGTTGATGTCATCAGAACCAAGCATTTCCAAACAGGGCTCACCCCTGTGGCAAAGGCAAAACCCATTTCGTAGCCTTCTGTGGCAAAATGGCCCAGCATTATGTGGTCAGTTCAAGTATTCTACCTGCTGCTTTATTAGTCCCTAACATGCAATGGCTCCTGATTTTTGAAATAATGAGTAATGGAGGTCAAATGTGAGAAAAGCCGTAAGGTCTTTTTAGATTGTGTGAAAGCATCTTCCCTTTTTCTCATCCCTCCAGCCTCCTCTAGCATGAGCCCTTAGTAAATGTCTTAAGTAAAGCTCAAGTCACATAGCAGGCACCATGTAAAATAATGGTAGTAGGGGGTGATTTTAGATAGGAAAAATGGGGCTATGTAGTTACTACGTACCAGGTACTTTGGACAAAGTTTGGACAAATGGGAGAGGTACACAGGGGAAGACATCCAGTCTCCAGAAAGAAGTCCCAGGGCACAAACTAAACTAGTCCCATAAGGCCAAGCTTAGGAGCCCTCTTGGATGACAACTGCAATTCTTCTTGAGACTTTAACTGCAATAGTCTCACAATGATTTTTGCCTTGTTTTAATATTATCTCATTATTGTTTATTTAAACAAGAACCCAGCCTCCATGAAGTTTTCAAATCTGCTGCACAGCATGTCAAAATCAAACATACTCCAGAAAGAAGACGTAATTACAAACGGAAAGAGAGGTAGAGTCTGCTTTCCTAAGACCAGAGCCACAGGGTACAAGAGTTACCAAGCACAGATTAGACACTTGTGTGGCCAGAGAAGCTTCTMTACCTACACACTCTCAACCTACTGTTGTAGTCATACACCAAATAGTYGTGTGCTAGCYTCCTTTCCCCGCCAGATACCATCAGATCAGCAGCCACTTTACACCAGGGAGGGACAAACTATGATTCATAGGCCAGGTCTGGCCGACTGTCTATTTTTCATAAAGTTTTATTGAAAAGCAGCCATGCCCAGTCATACACATATGATCTATGGCTGCTTTTGCACTGTAGGAGCTAAGATCAATGGTAGTGACAGATCCAGCATAGCCTGTGAGGCAGGAAGTATAATTTACTCTCTGGTCATTCATAGGAAAGGTTTGCTGACCCTTCAGGGTTAGAACACATGAACATATATGTTCCTACAGAACATAGTAAGCACGCCTTTTTTTCATTTAATCCTCTCAATGGCCATTATTTTAAAGAAGGCTGGAAAGGAAGCTCAGTGGTTAAGAGCACTTAGGGCTCTTCCAGAGGACTCAAGTTTGGGTTCCACACCAGGCAGCTTCCAACCACCTGGAGCTAGAGCCCCAGGGGACCTGAGGCTGTCTCCTGGCCTCCATGGGTACCTGCATACATGTGCTCACATAGCACACACAGACACATGCAGAAAAAAAGAAAGGCGATTGACTAACCGTGTCCTAGAGTAACACTGTATGGCTCTTTTCCTAGCTGCACAGCAACAGGCTGATGTCCATCTCCAAATATACACACCCCTCTCTTGCCTCACCTCCCCCAGGAGACACAGCTAATCAGTTGTGATGCTTTTGTTGCTGAGGCTAGAGGTCTTCCACCCAGTTAGCCATGGCCAGTAAATCAAGGTTGCCCAAAGGAACTCATCTGCCATCTCAGGCTGTGATCTGGAAGCAAGACTTTGTGGGATTTTGGCCTGTGTTGCAGGCTAATATCCTCCCAAGGAGCCTACAATGTCTCTTATCTTCGATTAAAGGCAGGAGCTAGCTTCATTTTCACGATGCTTGTTTCAGAGAGGTGGGAAAAAGACGCTCCTCTGGGGCTTTCCCAAGGTTAAGTCTGTATTGTTCACGTCGGAGAACTGAAGATTTGCTCATAAGCCTGTGGCTCCAACTTTTTCTGTGAGAATCTAAGATCTCAGCAGTAGAGTCCAAGTTTATTCTCAGCCCCTTTCTTCCCTTCCCAAGCTTTGCAAACTACTGCACTGCCTCCAGGAAAGCCACGGGAAGGCTGGTCTGAGGGTTATCTGTGCTGTTAACTGTTTCTGGCCTCCTGAAGTCGGAACAGAACAAAAGCATCAAGATTCCCTTCAATCATTGGCTAGGTTTCAGCTTTCCACTCCCCCACCCCGTCTTCTCCCCAGTGACAAACCCAATATGCCTTCACAGTCCCTCGACCACACACTTTATTATTACTTCAGGGTCAATACCTTTATAAATGTGCCTCCAACTGACTCCTTAGATAACGTCAGGGCACTTCTTTGCAAGCAATAAAAACAACCCGGCCCCGGATGGTATCAAGAAGAAAGTAATTACAAAGTCTCCAGCAGAAGCACCTGGGAAAGCGGCACCCCTTATTACTGTCTAATTCTTAGAACAAGGAGGGCCTAGCTTAATATAACCATCAATCTCATATCTGCCTTATGTCAAAGAGGACTTAAAACAAGGACACGAGAAATTATGCATTGCTTGGCTAGCAATTCCTTAATCATGTGTTACTTGGCCACAGGTAAGTGTGGCAACCTTCAGACAGCTAAGCAGATATTGGACTGGTCTTGCCCTTGGGAGTAACCTTGACAGTTCAAATTTCCCATCCCTTCTCCTTCCTCCTCCTCATCTCCCGCAGACTGCTCAAGTCTTCCCATTGATGGCAACTTCAGCATGCACAACACTGAACACCATGAAAGAAATGAAGCATTAAGAGGATGCTGCCCTTGGGTGACTTCCTGAATCCCCGCCACCCTAACTCCTGTGTCCATGGAGAAGAGGCTACCAAGGCCATGCCCAGCAGGGAGCGACAGAGATGCCTTTGGGTTTCATGCCACCACTCCATTCTTCCAGAAGAGAATGACCTCGGTGAGGGTCAGCCTAGGCTGAAGCACCTCTCCTGTGATGATGGAGATCTGCTCAGAACACAGACCTCTAAGTGTGAGCCCACCCACTGCCGCTTTCCATGTATGCAACTAGAGAAACTCTCAGAGCTCCAGGTCTTTTGATTAAAATTAGGGCTTTGAAGCAGTTGGAGGACTGAACATCCAGCAAGCTCTCCACAGCAACAAAGCCCCGAGGTGCTCCTGTTAGGACTCTTGACTTGTTCACCTATAAACAAACAGGTCTCGCCCAGTTATCTTCATGGTCCACCAATCCACAGGTTATGTGGATCCAGTTACCGGGTAAGGGAATCAACACTATTAGTTATTAATCTATCAAGCTTAGAGTGTGCAGTATAAACCAAAGCTTGTTCACTGGTTCTGGTCAGCAGTACCGAAAGGGACCCTAGAAAATGTCTTCAGAATTGCATTGTCCCACAGGCTAACGTCTGGTATACCAGAATGCTAGGGCTTACCATGAGTTGACTCATTCACTGTCTCCCACAACTGGCAATGGTGGTCTGGTCACCCCACTCCACATTTAAGGGCCACTAAGGAGTAAGAAATAATAAAGGATTTCTCAGATACACAACGCAATAATAGGCACCTCTGAAATAGAGGAAATTATGACATTTGCCAGCAACTGGCATGAACCTGAAAGATTTGGTAGAAGTGGCTTAAGCCAACCACAGAAAGACTAATATAGCATGCTGTCTCTCTAAAAAGAATCTAAGAAAATCAAAACCAGAGAAACAGTATGCTGAAGAGTATTGCCAGAAGTTGGGGTCAAGGCATGAGCCAAAGGTCCATATTGAACTGTGTCAGAGAAGAGACACAGCATTGTAACTACTGCTGATAAAGACATATTTCAAAACCACCGACAGGTTTAAATGCAAACAAGGTAAGATGATGGACATGGTAATTAGCCCAATTTAACCATTCCATGAAATAAAGACACATCAACACACCGCATCAGACCTTACAAATACATGCATTTAGTTGCTTGCCTTTTAAAAAGGCATGAAGGTGAGGCCTTTCTAGACAAGGTCAGGGAACAATGTTTAAACAGTGTTCAACAGCTGGAATGGAATAGATTATTAAGTTCAACTATTAGACATGTGAAAGTTATCTCAAGTCAGGCATGATAGTAATAAAGCCATCTATTCATCTAAAAAGCAATATGAAGGGGAAATAACTGCCATAAGAAACAGCAGGGACAGGGGCACAGGCAGGCTGATATGGTGCCCTGGCCTGGGTGTTCATGGTTAGCATCTTTGGAGCTAAGGCTTGAAGGACGGAAGAAACAAGGAATGCACAGCCTAGCAGAGAGATGAGCCCATGTGAAGGCCTGCAGTGCAGACCAGTGGGGTCATTGGTGGTATTTCTCAAATTCTGTGTGTCTGGATCATCTAGAAGTTTGTTCAGCATACACTGAACTAAGCTTATCCTGAGTGCCTTCTCTGTGGGTTCAGAGAGGGCCAGAGCATGCCAACGTCTACAAGTTCCCTGTAGTGAAGTTTCTGCTGCTGCTGAGCTGTGTTTCACACTTTTGAAAACACCCAGTCTATAAAGAGAGAGATGATGAAGATATACCTTGGTGGTTAAGAGTGCCTGCCACTCTTCCAGAGGACTGGAGTTCAGTTCCCAGAACCCATGCCATATCAGGCAGTCCATAGCCACCTGTAACTTCCTTGGCTGGACTCCACAGACAGACAGACACACAGAAACACACACACACACATACACATACACAGCATACACTCCAACAGATGCACATAAATAAATGAAAATAAATCTAAGAAGAATGAGATTGCAAATGTCTTACCCAAAGGATCCAATAGTAAACACTGCCTCTTCCCACAGCCATTAACATCTCTGGTACGAGCATGATACAAGCCTGCTGTGTAGTTTGAATGTAATTGGCCCCCATAATCTCATAGGGAGTAGCACTTAGGAAGTGTGGCTCTTTTGAAGTAGCTATGGTCTTTTTGGAGGAAGTGTGTCACTGTAGGGGTAGGCTTTCCTATGCTCAGGATACTGCCCAGTGCCTCAGTTGACTTCCTGCTGCCTGCAAGATGTAGGGCTCTCAGCTGCTTAGCCAGCACCATGTCTGCCTGTACACCACCATGCTCCCCACCATGATGATAACAGACACAACCACTGAAACTGTAAGCCACCACCCCAATTAAATATTTTCCTTTAAGAGTTGCTGTGGTCATGGTGTCTCTTCTCCGGAATAAAAACCCTAAAATTCTGCTGTTGTGTTACCAAAGCAAAGCAAACAGGCATGTTAGCATTGCAATAAAACTGTGGTCACAAAACTACAAAAGAGGCTAGATGTGGTGATTCTGTGATCTCAGTCTCAGAACAGAGTCAGAACAACTGGTAACTCAGGCCAGCCTGGTGACAGAGTAAATTAAAGGTCACTCCGAGCTTTGCAACAAGACCCTGTCTCAACAATCCTAAAGGTTTGGGGTGTACTAGCGGTAGAGACTTTGCCAAACACACGCAAGGTCCTGTGTTCTAAACTGCCCCTGAAGGGGAAAAAGGAAAGAAGACAGAGAAGGAAAGTTAGGAAAGGGGAAGGCAGGTACAGGAGGGGAAGAGAGGGAAGGAAAGGAAACAGAGGGAGGGGAGAAGGGCTGTAGGAAGCAGGAGTCAATCTGTGAGCTGTAGTTTGCCTGCCCTTGAACTAACAGCAGAGGCCAGAAAGAAGCCTGCTTTAACTGACTGCTGAGCCAAGGAGAATTAGTCTTCCCTAGAGATGAAGCCCCTAATTGGTTATCCAATACCAAGTGGTCAGCCCTGAAATCCTATCCATGCTGGCAACCCTGAACGTACTCAGCAGGCTGTATTTACATATTCACTCCTGTGCACACACATGTAACAATAGTAATTACAGAAAAAGAGGCTATGGATTTGAGATATAACAAGGAGGGTAAGACACATAGGAGGAGACAGATGGAAGAGAAAAAGGGGGAAATTATATAATTACATATTTGTTTTTAATAGCAAGCAATAAAAGCAGACAAGAAACACAGGAGAGGATGTGGAAAGAAGAACCCTTATCCACTGCTGGTAGGGTTCGAATCAATACAGCCATTATGGAAATCAGTCTGGGGGTACCTCAAAAAAACAGGAAATAAAAACTATCCTATGACCCAGCTCTTCCACTGATGGGCATATACCCTGAGGACTGGGTAGCCTCCCTCAGAAATAGCTGTACAACCATGGTTCCGCAGCAAGGGAATGGAACCATGTGGTGATATTTTGTTTATGATCTAGCAAAGTTTTCCTGAAGATCAGAGTGCAAAGCTAGCTACACTAGTCAGCCATACAAGCCAGGCAGTGGTGGCATACACCTTTAATCTCAGCAGCTATACAAGTTAGCCATAGGAGCCGGCAGTGGTGGTGCACAACTTTAATCGCAGCACTAGAGAGGAATACAAGGAGGGATGAGACAGGAACTTGCTCTTTTTTCAGTCTGAAGATTTTGTAGAGGAAAGAGCTCTCTAGTGGTTGGCGGCTTTGCTTCTCTAACCATCCAGCTTGAAACCCAATATACATCACTGGGTTTTTTTTACTCATGCAACTTCAAAACCAACTGACATGTCCATCAATGGGTGGATGGTTAGATAAGGAAGATGTGGTCCTTTACAAAAAGGAATATATTCATCTGTAAAGAACTAAAATCCTGACATTTGCAGGAAGTGGGTGGAGCTGGAAAGTATACTCTTAAGCAAGGCGATGTGAACTCAGGAAGAAAAGAAAAATACACGGTCCCCCTGGTGTGCAGATCCAGATCCCGGCCTGTTAAGCACGCGTGTGTGTGTGTGTGTGTGTCTGGACCACTGTGTAGGTATAGTCTAACACTGACAAAGGAGACAGAGGGGGTAATGGCAGGTGATGAGGAAGGGCAGGAAACAGGCGAAAGGACCCGGGTTGTGAGGGTATAAAGTTCATTGCTCCTCCAGCTGCAGCTCTGTCCAATTTCTTCTTTCCCCTGTTCTATGGTGGATAAGGACATAAAATAGAACTGATAGTGAAAGCATAAAACCTTAACGGAAGCCCCGCGGCTTCAGAATGGCCATTCTAACTGTATGGAAGCTAGAGATGCAGAGTCTGGGACTGGGAGCAAGTTTGCGTAAGTAACTCCCTTAACCTAGCTGTGGACGTTTTTTTACTTGTGGGTTCAGCAATAGGGTAGTTTTAAAAGAGTAGCTAACGCGGGGAGAAGAGGGGAGGAAGAGGAGGAGGAAGAGGAGGGGGTGATGAGTTCAACTCAGTTGGAACAGCTGCCATGGCCCGCCTTGAATGAACTCCGTGGGGAGTCAAAAGCAAACCAGTTTCCCACAGCTCTTCCGTATGCCCAGGGCACCAGGCTCAGAGCCTCTGTGTCCCATAAGAATAACTGACTGTGTAATCTCCTACCTCTCTGAGAAGAGAGCCAGATCCTCCCGCTTCAAACCTTGCCCCGGCGGCAGCCATATAGTGCCTGGCATCCTGAGAGGGTGGCGGCTGAACAAATCAACTCTTGCCCTTGCCCCTCTCAAGGCAAATTCAATGGCACCCCCCTGCTCTCCTTGTACTTTATGGTGTGTGGTTTTCTATGGGGTCTTGTTAAATTACAGAATCTAATTCGTTCCTGGGTCGGTGGGAGGGGGGGGAGCGGGTGGAGACTGAGANAGAATCTAATTCTTTCCTGGGTCGGTGGGAGGGGGGGAGCGGGTGGAGACTGAGACTCAGCATTCCTAATGAAATCAAGGAGACGCAGAGGCCTTCAATCTGTGGCCTCACTTCAGAGGGAAGATTTGAAAAAACCACAAAGACATTGTGAAGCTGTAGGGGAGGAGGCCCTTGAAACACTTTCTCAAACACGACTGATCCAGAAACTGGGACCCTAGGACGGCAGCGCTAGCTTTGCCGCTGTTGTTAAAAGAAACCCCACGTGATGAACAGCCAGGAAACTATACGCTTGACAGAGCTCATTACATTGCCTGTTACTTTAACCACCATCATCATTAAACTCAAAGATTTGCCCCACGCAGCTTCCTGTGGCACACTGGGCACCCTTTGACATTCAGGTCTAGCATATTCAACCTCTTTACTGTCCCTCAAAATCATTTTCCTAACGAAGGAATGTCACGGCTGTAAACCACAAAAACCCTTTATTGGGAGAAGCACTGAGCTCCTCTGTCAGGCTCTGACTTAAAACTGGCCCAGGTCAGAATGTTTTAAATGCATCTTGTTCCCAGGACTCCTGGCTGAAGAGTCAAGGACCCTTCACGTCCACGTGGAGTGGCTGTACCTTGGAGCTGAAATATTAAACACCCTACCTTGGAGATGAAGAAAATGAGTTCAGAGACCTTGAGTGATTTTCTTAGAACCACACAGCAAGCTATCGACAGGAATTAGAACCAATGTTTACTGAATTCTGACCCTGAAATCCATCATCTCTGGGAATGATTCTTGGAGTCTAGGCTCGTATGGGTCCATTCGTTATCGGTTTCTTTCTACAGAAAGTACAGAAACATAGTAAAAACTTAGAATTTTTATAGCAATGAGAGAGTGCTGAGATACCCATAGAGTCTGTGCCTTGTCTTACAAGATCAGGCATGGACCACTGGTGGACTCTTAACTTCCCAGTGAATTTTAGGACATGGGCTGCATCCGTAGTCATGGGCAACATCCATAGTCGTACGCAGCAGAAACATGATCAAGCATACGTTCTAAATAAGATTTAGTCTTTCCCGACAGCTCCCGGTTTGAGAACCACCAAATGTCTCGCATAACTTCACTGCTGACTTGGGGCACTGCTCTGATTCAGACTTCATTTTACAAACATCTTCGTAAGGCTGTGGATATGGTTCTGTGGGTAAAAGCTCTCGATTAGGTATGAAGACTTCAGTTTGAATCCTCACAACCCACTTAAAGCGAGACATGAACTGAACATCCATAATCCCCAGGCTCCTACAGCGAGATGGGCAGTGAAGATAGGCAAATGCCAACAAGCTTGCCAGCTAGCAATCACGGGGTGCTAGACAGCAAACAAGAAGCTATGGCTCAATGCAGCAGGCAAGGACCAACACCCAAGTCTGCCGTCTGACCTCCACAAGCACACACAAACAAGTGCATATCCCTATCGCATACACAAATATTTTTCAAGCATATTCCTGTGTAGTGATAAGGCCAGATTCTCTCAGAAATGTACTCTGGTCACCTCTCAGGACCAATCCAAACTGGTTATGAAAAAAACATAGCTAGGTAGCTATGCACTTGGGCTCTGAGGGGATCAACCTGTGCCCCATCTTGGCTCTATTACCTTTCTTCTGCCTAACCTGGGCCAAACTCCTTCAAGTCAGTAAGCCCAACTTACTAACCCACAAACAGGGAATAAAAAAGAATTATCTTCAACCTCCTAGGTTGGAGAAAAATTTTAATAAAAAGCAAATTAAGGGGTCTTAGCAGGAGCTACTATGTTGCAATTTTCTCTAGTTCTCCAAGTTCCAGCTGAAAGAGAAGGTGGTAAACAAGAAGGTACGGCTTGCCAGCAAACTCACCAGAGGTCAAGCACCCAGAAAATTATCTGTAAAAGCTGCTTGTAAGAGTGTGCCCTCTACTAGAGATGCAAAAAGGCCTTCTCTTTAGACTAGGCACTCTGTGAAATTAGGCCCTATCCACAATCCACTGAACTTCTGATTGGTGGATTCCCTTTCCAGTATCTAGTGTGGGAAATTATTCAGGACTTCAGAATATACCCTAGCTTCTAAAGCACAGCTATTGTACTTTTCAGGAGGCAAGTTGGTTGGCCTTTATGAAAATACAAACCCACGTACTGTCCGTGCTGATTGCGTTCCATTTATGACATAAGATACCTGTCTAGCACAGTGCATGTGCTCGAAATGTGCTTAGGAACTGACTCTAAGTCTAAGGGGCTAGAGAGATGGTTCAGAGGGTAAAGCACTTGCCTTGCCATCATAAAGACCAGAGTTCAAGTCCAGCACCAGGGACATGCCCACTATAATGGGAAACACTCCATTCCCAATTTTTTTTCTCTTTTTGTTAGTTTTTGGTAGTTCTGAATGTTAAGTATTTTCCCCGTGGGGCCAAAAGATACCAAGAATCTGACTGTCAGTGGGAATACTGGGGATAGAATCCAGTATTGGCAGTTTTCTATTTCTATTTGTGTACATTTTAAACATAAATATGGGATGTAAAGCACCAATGGGGATAAAATCCTTCACGAGCAAGCATCCACAGCGCAACTTCACAACGATTGTAAGAAACCTCATAAAGTCTAAATGAATTCAGAAAAGAATTTGCTAGTCTACCTCAGTACACAGCACAGGTCCAGCATATTGAAAGTCAGCCTCATGAGTTCACGGCTGTATGTCTGCTTCATGCACAAAGTAGGAATATAAACTCCAGAGTCAGTCTGTTTGCGTTGCACCTCAGCTCTGCTGTGGAATAATCCTCCTGTACACTGTGAACATGTATTACTCTCATTGGTAAATAAAGAACTGTCTGGCCTACAGCTGGGCAGGAAGAGACTGGGTGAGAGAACCAGACTAGGAAGACCCTGGGAAGAAGGAGGGCAGAGTCTGGAGCCACAAGCAGATGCAGAGAGAAGCAAGATGGGCATGCCATGCTGAGAAACAGTACCAAGCCTTGTAGCAAAGCACAGATAAGAAAGATGGGTTAATTTAAATGTAAGTGTTAGCTAGTAGCAAGCCTGAGCTATTGGTAGAGCATTTATAATTAATATTAAGCCTTTGTGTGATTACTAGGGAGCCGTTTGTGGGGCAGAAACTTCTGCCTACATAGCTTCAACACTTAACTAGCGGGTAGTAAAAGCCACTACCCTCACTCACTACCTTCAGACTTCTTCATCAACAAATCGGATTAAAAATGTCTCTGCCTCCAGGAGCATGTCTAAAGGATTAAACAAAATAATCCATGTAAAGCATAAAATGCAATGATGGACACTCAGCAGACATGAAACTGAACCCTAAGAGGCCCTGCTGCCCCCAGTGCAGCTACTTCAGAAAGAATGCATGTTTTGGAGGGAAGTGGTGTGGAATTGTTTACATATGTAAATTCCTCATCTCCCCTTCCATCTGCAGAAGACAAGTAATGATTTTCTTAAATTAAAAGCAATTATAAACAGACCACAGGGGCCAAGCAGGTTGATTCTCACAACATGAGCAGGTTACACAAGCCTAAAAGTAAATTAAACTTCTTGCCATTTCTTACTGCCTCTTTCTTTCAGGGGTTTGAATTGATTCAGTCTATTTACAAATGAGATTATCTATAGTCTGGACTTGCCAAGAATTAAGTAACTGGATGATATAGTGTGACATTAATTTCTCTTCTGATGTGGTCAGGAGTAGGCCACTGGGCAGTCCTGCAGCTGCCAAGGGCCATTTGGCAGCTGCTTCCTTGGGCGGTTCATCCTTGTTTGATTCGGGTCCCAGTGGCCAGGGCTGAGCAGATGGAGTCACACTTTGCAGAGAAGCTGGCTGGCTCTCTATCACAGAGGTACTGTAGCGAATTCTACAGGGTCGCTTGTTGTACCGTCAGCGCAAACAGTGACGGAACACAAGGTAGACCTGTGAGAGGCATGAAATAAGACCCTGTTCCTTGAGCACGGACAGCCCCCCACTGTTGAAGGGCCAGAAGATAGAGAAAATCAACCTCAGCCCCCTATTGTTAATCAGTTCTCAAACTAAAAGACAGAAAAGCAACGGAGATGATTTTCTATGACTCCTGGGTGACCTGCATCTGAAAACACCAAGGTAGCAACTTTGGACAACAGAGAACAGAATACCACCGTGCAACCAAAATCTCCTCTTCTGGAAGATATTTCCTCAGCTCTCTAGTGGCCTTTTAGGACACAGCCAAATAACACAGGAAATCAAAAGAGGGCTGTTTCTCAATATCACCCTTCTAAGTTTTTTTGCTTCATTTGCTTTCAGCAGAGAGCCTCAGAGAGCTCTGTATAAACTCTAGGCAAACCAACGAGGCACTCTTCTGGGCTTATGGAGTTTGCCACTGAATGGCCCTGTACAGCAGTAATTAACCACAAGATACTATTTAAACCTAAATGAAGTTCCCAGTCCTCTTCTGTGTTTTCACTAGCTACCTTTCAAAACTCTAAGAGTGGCTTGTGATGAGTGGCTACTGTGATGGACAATGCTAATAGTCAGTGCTTCTCTCATTCTGCAAAGCTCTGTGCCTGGCCTAGAACTAACACAATCCAATAAGCAAAGAGAAGGGACACTTGATGATGATGATGATGATGATGATGATGATGATGATGATGATGATGATGATGATGAAGCACTGAGGAATAACCACATCATGCTTAGCTGCTAAGAATACAACTTTGATGCAATGTCTAAGAGTGGTCAAAGCAGATAGACAATAGGAAGACATATACATATATGTCTGCATACTTATACACACAAATATACATACATGCATGCATACATACATACATGGAGCTTAAAAGAGGCCTTACCATCTAACTCACTCTTTGTAGGTAGGACTCTAGAAAAAGGAAAGGGCAAAAAGAAGTATTCTAGGAATCGACCTTTTAATTGGTTTGCCAAAAAAAGAAAAAAAAAAGAAAAAGCACTTAGCAGAGGGGAAAAAGATAAGAAATGGTATATTGGAATATACGTATATAGGTAATGAAAAACACATCTCATTGCATGATGGAATTCAGCACCACTAATAAAGAATGTGCTCCTAAATATTAATAATATGAGGAAAATAGTCCAAAAGGTTGCCAAATATCTATACACCGTAATTACATCTTAAAAAGTTTCATATATACACATACATGTGTGTACATGCATATGTGACACATGGAAAATAGAAGGGGGGAACATTTGGAAAAAGGAAGGAAACTAATGAGATGGAGAGGAAAGAGGGATAATGAAGAACCAGGAAGATAATGTGGATAAATGTGGTCAAAGAATATGATGTATTTGAAGAAATTTTTCATTATGAAACATATGGTAAAATATATGGTGGATGGTAGAATTATATAAACATTTAAATTTGGGTATTTTCCTGAAAAATAAATGTATATCTGCATTTCATGTGCATCAAATACTTACTATATACTGAGCACAGTTAGAGGTTTAAAGCCTAGAAAACACTAAATCCTGACTTTATAGTTTGGAAACGGAAACATAGAGGGGATGGTGTTGCCAATCTATGATCTCAAACTGTGGTGGTTTAAAAGAAAATGGCCCCCAAAGGGAGTGGCACTGTTGGGAGTGTCTTAGTCAGGGCTTCTATTGCTACGAAGAAGACACCTTGACCATGGCAACTCTTCTAAAGGAAGGCATTTAATTGCGGTGGTGGCTTAGAGTTTCAGAGGTTCATGAATGGCAGGGAGCACGGCAGGTGGGAATATGGCAGTGTGCAGGCAGACATGGTGCTGGCTACATCTTGATCAAAAGACAACAGGAAGTAGATTGTGATGCTGAATGAATCTTAAGCCAAAGAGATCTCAAAGCCTGCCCCCACAGTGACACACTTCCAGCAACAAGGCCGCACCTACTTCAACAAGGCTACATTTCCCAATAGTGCCACTCCCTATAAGCTTATGGGGGCCAATTATATTCAAACTACCACAGGAAGGCCTTGTGGAAGTAGGTGTGGCCTTGTTGAAGGAAGTATGTCACTGTGGCAACAGGCTTTGAGGTCTCTTTTGCTTAAGCTTCATTCCGTGGGACACATAGTCCACTTCCTGTTGCCTACAAGATGTAGGAATCTTAGCTACCTCTCTAATACCATGTCTGCCTGCATGCCACCATGCTCCCCAACATGGTAATAATGACTGAACCTCTGAAACTGTAAACAAGCCACCCCAATTAAATGTTTTCCTTTATAAGAGTTGCAGTGGTCATGGTGTCTCTTCATAGGAATAGAAACCCTAACTAAGACAGAGTTGGTATCAAGGACTCGGGTATTGCTGTGATGGTCTGGACAATGTTTTTGTTTGTAGTGATAAGAACATTGATACTCTGGGTTAGGAAAGCAGTGGGATGCTTTAAGCACTGCTTAATGGGCCATACTAGTAGGAGCATGGATGACAGAGATACAGAGTGTGATTTGATAAACTGGGGGGGTCTCACTCAAGAGGTTTCAGAGGAGAAGAATTTTAGTGTGCTTCCTAGAAATCATTCTTGTGATATTCTTGTAAAGAAGGTGACTGTATTTTGCCCTTGTCCAAACACTCTGCCTGAGGCTAAAGTGATGCGTTTTTTATTAATTCCATTGGCAGAGGAAATCTCATAACACCCTAGTATAGACTCTGTTGTGTAGCAACTCTAATGAAAATTTATAATTAAACAAGCAAGCTGAGCAGGGTAAATTTAAAAATGTCAATTTAAGAAGAAAAAGAGCACCAAGAAGTGGAATAAAGCTAAATCTGTGTTCAAGGAGATAAACAGATTAAGAAATGGAATAAAGGGAGTGGTGACCTCAGGGCAAGATTCCACCCAGCTAAATTTTCAACTTCTGAAAAAGAACTAAAGGAAAGCTTAGAGGCAGTGTGATGATACACCTTTAATCCCAGCACTCCAGAGGCTGCTGGATCTCAGAGTTTGAGGCCAGCCTAGCCTAAAGATCCAGTTTCAAGACAGCCAAACTTAGGCAAATGAAGAACAGAAAGCTGGTGAATAGGTAATTGAACAAGGGAACCATGTCCCACCCCAGTAAGCAAAACCTGGCAACTTTAGTGAACATAGTTCTAGAGTTAAGGATAGGAGGGGCTATGAAATTTGTTCCCAAGACTAAGGAAAACTGCTAAGATCAGGCATGTATCAGTGGTGAATAGAGGCCTAGAAAAACCATTGCATGAAGCTGTGAAGATGAAGCCTGGATTGCCTTGGAGACCCCAAGATGTTGGAGATATCAGAGCCATGGGAAACCTGCCGAGGAGAGATGACTGCTAACAGTGAATGGAACCAGCCCAATGTAGAGATTGGGGAGCAGGCCTGCTTTTCGTCCCGTCCGGCTCATGGACGGCTAGCTTAGCCCCGAAATAACAACACACAAATTGTATTCATTTAAAC
>LOEQ01005001.1:165452-178545 GCA_001685075.1 Bramus lutescens | reverse complement strand
GGGAGGAGGAAGAGGAGGAAGAAGAAGAAGAGGAAAAGGAGGAGGGCGAGGACGAGGAGGACGAGGACGAGGAGAAGGAGAAGAAGAAAAGGAGGAGGAGGACGACGATGACGACAAGGAGGAGGAGGAGGAGGAGAAAGAAAAGAAGAAGAAGAGGAAGAGGAGGAGAACGAGGACGAGGAGGAGAACGAGGACGAGGACGAGGAGGACGAGGAGAAGGAGGAGGAGGAGGAGGAGAAGGAGAAGGAGAAGAAGAAGCCAATTTGTGTTGTTCATATACTCACTGGAGGTTGATCAAATCCCAGTGGACAAATCCTTAAAGAAAACTGAGTCCTTCCTCACCCACAATCCTGCCAGAAGCCAACAACTGTAAAAAGCTACATTTCAGCATCTTTACCACATTTTTTAAGAGTTCTATTCAATGACTTTTTGTCTAGGTTGTTACTTTTATTTGGAGGGGAATTGTCACAGAAGTCCCTATGTCCTTCTTTCTTAACCATGAGTCTGAAGTAAACAATACCACTGCAAAAGTAATTCCTTTGCCCTTTGCAGTCAGCAGGAGAATGGATCGTGAACTTCCAAATGGTTTCTGGTGACAGCATGGACCATGGACAATATATGGTCTCCAGAGCCAGCATGTGCCATGGGCTTCAGCATGGTCTCTAGTGGGAATACAGATCATGGACACAGCATGGGCAACATACACCATCATAGTTCTCAGAAGCATGGCCCACAGATAACAACATGGCTTCAGGCAGCAGCATAGCCCAAAAACATCTGCTCGGTCCTAGGTAGTAACATGGGCCATGGACATCAAACAGGCCCCAGCTGCAGCAGGGACCACAAACCTAGCTTCAGCCCTGGGGCATCAGCACATACCTCAGGCACTGGTATCACCTCTTTTTGTTCCCTTTATGGTTTATTAATGGTAGTCATCAGGGCAATTGTCAACCCGCCATTGCTCTGGGAATGTGCCATTTAGAATAAGGACAGAATTATGATGAAGTTAGAGGTTGTCTGCTAAATACTCTGGCACCCAGTCTAGTTTCAAGCAGTTTTTGAAAACTCAACTGAAGACAAACTTCTCGTCTAGAGACCTTTTGTCCTCAAGATAAGTAAGACTGAAGTAGGGTAAAATTCTACTAGGTCATGTAGACATGACAAGGTTAGGACAGGGCAATAAACATATTCCTTGTCACACAACCATGGGGTGAATGAGTCAAAGTTTAAGCGGAGATACGTATTGAAAACCTGTAGTCCTAGGCTCTGAGCTGTAACCGTTAGCCCACCTTACACAAGAAAACAATAAAAAGAGGAATTAAGACATAATTCATGTGAACTAGCACAGAGACAGGCCCTGTTAAAATTTGAGCACAGGCTCATTACTAAATACTGCCAGCCTCAAGAAACACAGAAGCTGGGGCATCTGAGGCATAAAATAGATTGCATTGTACAAAATCCAGTTTGGGTTTCTTGTACACCAGAAATTGCAAGTCATACATATAAAAGCGGTGGAAAAATAAACACTGGCAAAGTACAGTGAGCTCAGTTTTCAACACCTGCTCCTTATGTCAGCTCCTTCAGACTCCTCATGAGCTCCACAGCGCTGCAGCTTCAGGACCACCTTCCAAACCAGGAGCCTCTGTTCTCTCCACCTTAGGAATGAGGAAGGTGATGTTCACAAAGAGAACTAACGAGGCTCCCACTTTGGCTCTGGACTCCAGCACCTGCATTCTTTACCACGTCATAAAAGGGGGAGTCTGCTAATCAACACATCCGATTCACCAGGCTGCCCTGAGAAGTGTGTGCCACCGAGCTCACCGGCTGTAGAATGAACCTGCACCCATCTGTAAATGCCTCACTCAGGGTCAGCTGGGATGGGGCGACCCAGCAGAGAACTGGCTTCACAACCCATTAAACAGCTGCCCTGAAATCTATGGCACCGGCCAACTAATGGGGCTCAGGGCCATCGTCGGTTCTCTGGAAAACGGCATCTTCCTGGAGGATGAAACTAGCTTTTCCATCATCCCGAGAGCAAAAGGAATGAGGGGGAACAGCACCTGAGCTCGGGGGGAGGACACAAGTCACAGGCTAGTATAGACGTGACAGGAGAGANNNNAGGGAAAGCCTGCCTCTGCCGCTGTCATGTTATTCAGTTAGGCAAGACTCTTCAACTTCATAAAACTCAGTTTGCTTATACATGGTATGAGGGAAACAATCTCCACAGGACTCTGCGTGTTAGATAAGGCAATATGCTGTCCTATCTAGTGTTCTATTGTTGTGAAGAGACACCATGATCAGAGCATCTTTTATAAAGGAAAGCATTTAGTTGGGGCTGGCTTTCAGTTTCATTAGCTTAGTCCGTCATCCTCATGGCCGGGAACATGGTGGCATGCAGCAGACATGGTAGCAGAGATTTCTGAATCCAGACTCAAAGGCAGCAGGAAGAGTGAGACACTGACCCCAGCATGATCATCTGAAACCCCAAAGCCTGCCCCCAGTTCCTCCAACAAGGCCATTCCTCCTAATCCCTGTCAAGTCCCTCTCCTTAATGACCAGTCCTTCAAATGTATGAGCCTATGAGGCTATTCCTATTCAAACTTCTACATATGTGAAGAGCTTAATGCAGCATTAGCTCACCATAAGTGCTCAGTAAACAGAGGAGGATGAACATCCCTAATCCTGATATCTGAATTCCAAAAATAGCACAAAATTCAAACTTTGTGGAACATCACGTCATGCCAAAATGTCTTTAGGCTCCCAACTTGGGAATTAGAGCTATTCCACAGGAAAAGTCAAAAAAAATCCAAATCTGAAACATTTCTGATCCCAACATTTTGGATAAGGGCCATTCAACATTTTTGTATTGGCAAAATTAAAATAATGAGAGTGTATTAGCAACTATATGCCAAGGAAGTGTGTGTGTTAGCTCTCTGTTGCTGTGATAAAACATGACGACCAAAAGCAACTGAGAAAAGAAAGAGTTTATTTTGGCTTACAGAGTCCACATAGGGAGGGCAGTGCATGAGCAGGAGGCCAGAGTGAGAATCTGAGCACCCACATCATGGCTGCACACAGAAGGTGGGGAGCGAGAACTGGAAGTGGGATGAGGCTACAAACTTTCAAAGCCCAACCCCTCGGTGACACATTTTACTCCAGCAAGATTTCACCTTCCAGGACGTCCTTAAATAGCACAACCAACCAATGACCAAGGGTTCAAATAGGTGAGCCTCTGAGGGAATTTCTCTTTCAAAACCTCCAGAGTGTCAAACACGAGGACCCAAATGAAGCCTAGCATTTATCATATCCTGGGTGAGAGCCCCTTGTTCACTGCCTTGTCTAAAAGCACAATGGGTGGACTAGAGGGGAGCACCATTTCTAATGGGGACAAAACTAAGGCTAAGGCTCCAAACTTCAGGTCCAAGGAGTTCAAAGCATCAACTTGCATGAAATATCTCCAGATTTCTTGAGGCTGGAGAGGAGACAAAGATCAGTTGGTAAAATGCTTACAAGTATAAATCTGATTTCTGGAATCCACATTAAAAAGCCAGGCCCTCTGCATATATGTTATGGTTGTGTAGCTTGGTATTCTTGTGGGACTCCTAACAGTGGGCACAGGGGCTGTCTCTGGCTCTTTTGCCTGCTCTTGGGACCCTTTTCCTTTTACTGGGTAGCCTTGTCCAGCTTTAATACGAGGGCATGTGCCTGGTTTTATGATAACTTGCCATGACATGTTTGGTTGAGATCCCTGGGAAGCTTGCCCTTTTCTGAAGGAAAAAAAGGAGGCATAGATTTAGGGGAAAGGGGATGTTAGGGGAGGGAGTGGGAGAAGAGGAGAGAGGGGAAACTGCAATGGGGATGCAATATATAAGAGAAAAAAAGGCAGCAAAAGAAGAAAAATCCAGGCCCAGAAGCAAATATCTATAAACCCAGACTATCAAGGTAGACACAGGAGGCTCACTGGGACTACCTAGCCTGCCAGTCTAGTCTACCTGATGAGCACCCAGCCAGGGAAAGACACTGCCCAAAAATTCAAGGCATAAGGTGCCTGAGGAACAATATTCCTGGTTGGTTGTCCTCTAACTTCCACAAGCACACATGTGTACATCACCCCCCCCACCCACACACTCACGTGATTCTGGCAAGTTTCATCACCCTTCCACATGAGCCAAGCACTTGTCTAACCAAAGCTAATAGCCAGTAGAACTTAACTTCTCACCCCAAATGCCCACTGAGAAGAAGCAGGAAATCTCCCACTGCATCTGCTCCTACCAAAGAACAAAACTGGAGTCACCGGAAACCATGTGATCCACTGCCTATTTTTAAATGATCCTGTGTGCAGTAGTGGGGATAAAATCCAGGGCCTCAGCATGCTGGGCAAGCCCTCCAGCACTGAGCTGCACTCCTAGCTGGTCCAAACAGACCTGTACTTCTTCTCTTCATAGCAGAGCCTGGAACACATTTCTCAGCAAACCCAAAAAGTGTGTCCAGGAAAACGATTCAGAAAACATGAGAGTAGCAACCTTCCTCCTGGGAGACGGCCTTGAGTTCAAGGGTGGAAGGGGCTGCTGCTGTCCACCCCTGCTTTACAAAGTCACCTCACTTCTTGCCTTTCCCGTTTCACTGTGTATTCGGTGATTTTACCACAGATCCTCTCCCGCCCCCAAATCCTAAGACGTCATCAGCAAACAAGACGAAATCCGGGCGAGGTTGGCGTGAAATTGAGGCGAATCACAGGTACCTTGAAAATGCAGAGCGAGCAGAAAAGGGAGGGGCGGTCCCATGAATCACTGCCCCCACACACACACAAAATCAATATCTGGGAGGTAGCTGCACAGCGTGGAGGGCTGATTCCTCTTCGGAGTAGTTACTGGTTCAGCTAATATAACACAAGAGTGACAAGTTAGTAAAATTGAGAGACTTGATGACGCCCGGCCATCC
Source organism: Bramus lutescens (assembly GCA_001685075.1). NCBI lineage: Eukaryota > Metazoa > Chordata > Mammalia > Rodentia > Cricetidae > Bramus > Bramus lutescens. The sequence continues at coordinate 173,604 of LOEQ01005001.1, read as the reverse complement.
TTCAGGGCTGAGACTATAACTCAACCACATTACTGCCCAGAGTTCAATACTCGGCTTGCTCACCATTGCTATCCCTGCCCCTTAGCTAGCTCCCTCTGCCCTGCATGTTCCGATTCTCTCATTCTGTCTCTAAATTCCTTTTATTCTTTCTTAAAGCTCATGACAGGATGAACCGGGAAAAGCAAGAACAAACCACAATTCTGGCCGAGTGTCTCTCCTTCACCCTCCCCCCCGCCCCCATATTGTCTTAGTTAGAAGCAATGCCTGTGTTTCCCCCAAGCAGGGTCATCAACTCAAACCCAACCAGGCCCAGATAGAAGAAACTCACACAGCACAAGAGAGCCAGGGCGAAGATTCCTGCTTCAGGAAACTGTGCTCCAAGCGCTGCTCTGTAATTGGCTTCCACACAGCGCGCCCCAGATTCTTCATTCTTCATCCTCCAGCTTGCTCGGCAGCCAGGTCTCTCTGCTTTCTCCCATTTCACTATCATAGAAAACAACTCCAAATGCTTTTCATATCTACCAAAGAGCTAGTGAATGGTACTGACTGGCTAACCTTTAACCCTGAAAACCAGTGACTTTGCCAGACCCAACAATTAGGGGCACTAAGATTTGAAAGGCAGCCAGTAAATTCTCCTGCATTATTGATTTTCACTAAGCAGGTGGCACGTTGCATTTTCTCCAACCCAGTAGAGATACTTGTTTTCTTAACACACAATCGATGTCTCCTGCATCAGTCACAGGGCAGCCGTGAATCTGCTCTGCGGATGAGATACGTTTAAGTGAAACATCCAGGGTTTGCACCATCCAGCCATATCCCTGTTAAGTCCATCATTAGACCACACTTGGAGAAATCCCAAGATAAATGTCCTTGCACCCCTCATCACTTTCCTTCCTGTGTGTTAAACATGCTGTCTGCCAAGGAGGGCAAGCTTTGCCTGAGGTCTGTTTCAACACCTTGGGGCTAAGAAAATCAGCGAGTCAATGCCTAAAGAACGGAATTATTTGCTATCGTCCCCCTTTTTGATTTGTTGTCGATTAACCACCTCCAGAAATGGCAAGAATGCCTTTGAATTAGTAAACCCAGGTTAGCTATGAAACTCATGTAGACAAGCCAATCCCAGGTGTACCCCGTGCACCGACAAGGGGCATGCATATCCTGGAGTTGTGCTAGGAAACTGAGAAATGGCTGGAAACAGGAAAAATTCAAAAAGCTTTCTGACTGCTCTCTCTCTGCTCCAAACATCCACCCGCCCAAATCCCACAGGATAAATGACCCTAAAAACAGGCCAACATGTGTCACGGTTTCAGAAAGTGTCAGTCATATACAGCACAGTCCAGTTAAATGAATATTCCACGCTTGAGGCTACCAATGTGGTAGCCACTATTCACATGGCCACTTACTAGCTAACCTCTAATAAGCATTTTAAATTTTAACCTAAGCTTTCCGATCTAAATTCATCTTAAACTTACCATTTTAGCTCTGAAATTTCAATTCAGATGTAAACAGTCTTATGTGACTAGTGGCCACCATATTGGGTAGAGCGGATCTACAATAAGAAAGGGACCATGGAATTAGGAGTTGTCTCAAGTCCTCTTTCAGTGGCAGTAAAGCAAGGGAAAGGGGATAAGAGCATGTCAGCATTGCTGCTCTGTTTTAAACTACTAGTAGCTGCTGACATGGGGTAAGACCCATTGGACTACCTAGAAGTGCGACCTGGCTAACTCCCTTGTTCCAGAACCTTTGTGCGTGACTAGCAACTGTTGGTAATTCAGTGTGACCAGCAGATGCATACTGTTCCCTCTCCAAGTAGTCTCCCCACCAGGGCCCAAAGATGCTGGATAAGATGCTGACATTTGTGTGTACAGAGAGCAATCCAGTGGGTTTTTTAAGCAGCCAGACTGTCTTAGATTGATCAGAAAGTTGGAATTGATTAAGTAGGCACCTTGCTTCTTCTTCTCCTCTAGCAATCTCTCTTGGGGAACTTCTAGTTCATTGATACATCAGTGGGGGAGGAGGGGGAAGAAGGGGAGGAGAGGGAGGAGAGGGAAGAGAGGGAGGAGGGGGAGGAGGAAGGTGATGTCAACAGATCCAGTTAATCTTGTTCCTCTCTCCACATTTTAATGAATATTTTGAGAAAATCTGTTTTGTTATGTTGTTTTGATTTCTCATCTCCAGACACAAAACACAGAGAAAAGATACATAATCATTCGTATAAATCTAGAGTACTGTTCCAGGTAATTAAGACTCTATAATTACTGTTTGCTCTCTCACTTTATCTGACTAGCTTCTTAGTCATTTTCTTTACAAATCGACACACACTCCTTACTCTACAGATTCCTGTTTGCTAGACTCTGCAGCACCACACACAAGACACACATTAGATATGATCAACTGTGTTGTTGACATTTTTTCGATCACATATTTTAGGGCTCTCGGCCTGTCACCAAGCTCCTGAGGTCTGTGACATTCTGGGTGTGTTATGAACACCCCCGAAATGCAAGGATCGTGATTTGAGTTGTTCTTTCCACTTCACTCAGTTTTACACAGAAATGTGCACTGTGTACCTAACACCTGCACCTGCCGGAAGTGCCCTGAGTTGTAACAATGGGGAAAAATCTTTGTGCCTCAGGGGGAACCCTGCCAGGAAAGGACCCTGCTGGCTTCTGACCACCATTTTCCCCATTCTATCGCTCACCCTCCTGCACACAAACCAGTCCTCTCTGCCCTTCTTGCACTTGAAGCCAAACCTGTTTGCATAGAAGCTCACGGCAGGACTCGGCTTCCACTGATGATCTGGTCCTGGATGCAGGATGCCCTTCACATCTAGACCACTCTGACCTCTGTGATGCTAATTGCCTGTCTGTGCTGCTGCCCCTTGCTGCCCATCATCTCAGATGGCCTCCTTGCCTAATTTTACTACTCTTTCAGAAACAATTAATTGAGATTGGCCTATAAAGTCTCCATATAAAATGGGCAATTATCGATTACTGACACTTCCGCAGCTCCACCCCTCTTCGAGGAAAGGACACACAGGCTGCTTAATCACCTGTCATAGCTTCCTGCCAGATACAGCTGCCACTGATCTGCCTGAGCACTCTCACCATTGTCTGCCCTGAACCTACATAGGCAGACAAGAGGCCATGTCAGTCTGAGCTACAGCAGATTGACCTCTGCTGTGCCAAAGTTCACCCCAAGAGCTCCGGAACCCATTCTCAGGTCTGTGGGACATTGCCTGTAACTTACAGTAATGGTCACAGAACAAAAGAGATTCCATTAGTACCTGATGAACAGGATTCAGTCAGTCAGTAAATACATAAATGCACCCAAGCTGCTTTTGGGATATCAGTGAACAAGGCAAACAAGACTTTCAGGAAAGCGATTTCACCTTTGGGAGACATGACCCACTAGTAATCGTATAAAGAAACAAGCATTAAAATTTGGTCCCGGCTGCAAACAAAGGGCAGTAAAGAGCCTTTGCAGCAGTAGCATAATATCAAATGTACAGACTTTGCCAAAATTAGAAAAAGCCAAGCTGAGCCAGGCAAGGTGATGTATGCCTTTGATCAGCACTCAGGAGTCAGAGGCATACAGAGCTCTAAATTCAGGGCCAGCCTGGTCTACAGAGTGAATTCTAGGATAGCCAAGTCCACAAAGAGAAACCCAATCTCAAAAAGAACGAAGAAGAAAGAAGAAGAGGAGGAGGAGGAGAAAGAGGAAGAGGAGGAAGAGGAGAAAGAAACGGAGGAATAAAAGGAAGAGGAGGGGAAGGAGGGCAGAAGGAAACAGAGGAGGAGGAGAAGGCAGACCAGGTTGGGGAGTTGTCTCAGTCAGGCCTGAGTTCTGGCCCCAGTAACTGAGTATAAGCTGGGTGTAGTGATTTGTGTCTGTGACCCCAACACTGTGGGGCATAGAAACAGGCAGGTCCCTAGAGTTGACTGGCCAGCAAACCTACCTAGCCAAATGTATGTAGCAAAAGATCCTGTCTCNNNAGGATAAGTGATTGAGAAAGACACTTGGCGTTGACTCCAGACCTGCGCATGGTGGGGGAGGGGAAGAGAAGGAAGCCACTGCTCACTCCAGACACTTTAACGCCATACACACGAAAATTGCCACGGCATGTTCTTATAAATTTGCAGTGCCTATGAGGTGAACAGGACCCACGTCAGTTGTGCAGACTGTAATGTTCACTGGCCCGTGTGGTGGCCACATTTAACAGGATAACCAAGGAAGGTATCTCTCGGGAGGGAATACTGGAGCAGAAAAATCAGTCAAGAGGAAGCAGCCAGCTTGTGAGATCAGAAGTGCTCCAGATGGCCAGGACCAGGTCAAAGCCTGGGGTCCGGTGGAACCAAGTCTCCGGGAGGAACAGAAAGAAGACTGTGCTGTTCCAGGGACAGCCATGAGAGGTGAGCCGGGTAGGAGGGGACAGGTGTCCCAGAGTTGTCCAGGAGGTATACAACAGGTGTACACCGGAGTTTAGAAGTGTGATGGAGAGCTCATTAACACATGTTCTACCCTTCAAAGCAGAGAATTTTATTTACAACAAGACCCCCCTAAACTCATTCACAGAGACTGATCAGTGAGGACTGGGGATCAGCATTTTTCAAAGCTCCCGGGAAAATCTAAGGAGCAGCTATGCATAAGAACAGGAGTCTAAAGGCAATCCCATGACTCTTACAAAAGTCTACACAACACTCTCCACAGGATTTCAAACCTGCACTGTCTGCTTCACCTGGGAGCTTGCTAGAAACTACAAATTCTTGGCTTCCTTCCCCACTCCATCAGGAACGCTAGGGTTGATGGCTACCTAGCTGTCTTAATAAACCCTCCAAGTGATGTTCATACTGTGAAAATTTATGAGCCTCTAATCAGAAGATTGTGTTTCTAGAAATGTGGCAATACTCCAGGGCTGGCGTTCCCAGTGCTGGGAACAATGGCCATGTCTTCCAGGAGGGAAGGGGTCTCTTATAGGAGCTCTCAGAATTATACAGCAAGGCCAAGGCTGTCCCTCACTTAAAAAGATAAGTCATACGGGTTTGATCACCAAGACACGCTCACAACAGCATTTCACCAGTGGTCAAGGACTCTCATTGACTCAGACACTCCCAGGGAGTTCCCAGCCTAAGTTTGCAAGGTAGCTGGGTGATCACTATGAAGCAATGTGACCCTTTTCCATTCTGTTCCTTTCTTGTCAAATGCCTTCCATGCACACCCCAATTTATACATCCCTCAGTAGACACCGGTATTCTGAGTTTACAGATAAAATTCTGAGTTCAGAGTCACACCGCCAGAGATGGGTTTTGTGGCTGCTTTAAACCTTCGGTCATACTTTTTCCCACCCAAAAGACACAAATCTCAAATCAGATCTATCTAGGCTGAATCTGTCTAGAATCTAAAGTTCAACTCCCAGGTATCACTAAGCACCATGCAAAAGCAGACACACCTAACTGTGTGGGAGCAGAAACTTCTGGATGTCAGGCTGGAGAGTAACCGAAGGACATAACCAGTTCCCACATAGCCCAGCCTGAGCCCAGCGTCTGATCTATCCCTCTGGGGCTCAGCTCCAGCAGCATATGAGAGTCACCTGGAACCACCCCATAGGGTGCTGGTTTCATTGTTCCAGGGTAAAATGTAGTTCTCAATACCTAGTAAAATCTGATTAAATGACCCCATGGTCCCCACCTTCCCTGAGAAAAGAGAGGCTGTCCAGGAGACACGCAGGGCTGGTTTCTGGAAGGACGTGAGGAAGCCCTGGGCACACACAAGTTGCCTATGGCAAGAATTGATAGAGAACTCTGGGGCCTTCAGCTAGTCACTGCCTTGGAATCCTGCTGGCATAGGCAGCAGAGCAAAGTCAGCACAGAGAGAAAGTGGTAGTGGCAGGGGTACCTGTGTGGCTGGGCCGAGCTATTCCTTCCTGGGTCTGTTTGCACTGGAGAGTGATGTGTTTTGAGCATGCATAAGATGGTGCCCAGAGCCCAGAGAATTAGCATACAGGACTCCTGAGGTCAGGGTGCACAGATGCAGGCCATTGACATTTGGTTAGCAGTATTGTTCTATCTTCTGAGGTACTATGAATGCACCCGAGCTTGCCTTTCAGGTTCCCCATCTAATTCTTGCCCATTTCTCCCCCACCCCACCCCCACATCCAATTCTTCCTTCTGCTTGCTTCTTCTCCACCTCTAACTGCGTGAGAACGCTTTAGAACATTCCTCCTGATTCTGAGAAGTAAGCAGTCCCCTAAGGTTTGGGTCCTTAGAGATGGGTGGCAGAGAAACAGATCTCCTTATGAGAGCATAGCACGGAAATAGTGACAAAGGGCCCTTCAAAAGTGACAGCTCTCCCTTCCATAGAAACCTGTATCTCTTAATTACACCAGGAGTCCTTTAGGAGAGGTGTTTCTGGAGCCAAAGACCTTAAATGAGGCTCCGGGAACAACAACTTTCTGCTGAGGGGATTAGTCAAGAGCAGGGCAGCAGAATGCAAGATGCTAATGAGAAACCTGTAGATTATGCAGGTTGCCCTGGAATCCCTAATAGATGCCGCCTCTCTCCAAGCCACTGTGTACCGGGTAAGGAGGCCCAGGGCAGCATTTCTACACGTAATTACGCTCCCATCCTCACCTCGCTACTAAGGGAACATGAACTTTACTGCGCTGCTCACCACCGGGTTTCATTTTACTGAGCAAGCCAAGGTGCATTCCATCAGGAAGATGAAAGAGTTCAGCATCCGAAGCTGTCAGCATTTCCACTTAGGAATTTAGTGGGGCTCCTAAATCACGGAAGGAGCTCGGCTCCCGACACCTTCCCCTCGTGGGGGTTTCAAATATTCCCCTGCTCTCTGGGTATCTTGGTGCAGTCACACTAATAGGAGCCATTTAATGCAGTCTAGCGGAGGCAGAGGTTTGAAGGATTAAATTTCAACACACAGCTCCTTATCATAGAGAAACATCCCTTCATCGCAGATTTCCTGGATTCAACACGTGCTTGTTTCTCTCCCGGTAGAACCTGCTGTCCCTGATAAGGGGTGAAGGTTTAGAAATTTTGTTGCTGCTTTTTAATCTCAGGTCCAGCTAAGATGGGGCCACAGGCAAGATCAATGCTAATTCCAGACTAGGAGTGATAGTCACCATACAAACACCAGTGAACCCTGTTCCTTGATGCTCAGAATGTCTGGGTTTAACCAAAGCACAGCCTTCTCCCATAGGTCCTGAATGTATTGCTACCTTCTCACAGCCACATCAAGTAGTCAGTATGCAAGTTCTCTTAGAGTTCTTTGTTAAAAGGTAGGGTGATGGCTCATTTGGCTAAGGCCATTTGCTGTACAAGCATGAGGACCTGAGTTCAAATCCCCAGAGCCCATGTAAAAAGCTGTGTGTGGCCATGCATGCACCATCACTGAAAGAGGCAGAGAAAAGAGAACCCATTGAGTTTGCTGACAGCCTAGTTCTAGGAACAGTGAAAGACCATATATGGAGGGTTGAGACTAATAGAATAGGACACCTGATGTCTTCATCTAGCCTCCACACACCTATACACATGCTCAGCCCTCCCACACACAGATTCACACATGTACACATGTGCTTGTGTGCATGCATGTGCACACACACAACTTGGTAAATTTCTCTGCTCATGTTCCCTGATACTGTGCTCATTTATGCCCATTGCCTGCACTGGCTCGGGTGGATTAGCACTACTGTATACTATAACAAACACCAAGGCTATCAACTGATAAATAGAAAAGGCTCATTTGGGCTCACTTTAAGGACACTTCAGTACAGGACTGATTGGTCCTATGCTTTGGGTTCTGTAGGAGATGCATGGTGAAGTAAGCCTCTCACTTCCCAATTAGCTCAAAATCCAAGAAAAGAGAAATCCAATCCCTAACAGGACCCACCCCATGACCACAAGACCTCTCACTAGGTCCCACATCTTAAATGTTACAGCACTTTCCAACACCCGACCCTGGGAACAAGCCTTCCACACATGAGCCACTGGGAGGCATTTAAGTGAAGCAGAGCAGTGACTCTATCCTGGTTTAGACCCTCATCATCACCTGCCTGATTCAATTCTTTTTTTGGCACAGGGTTTCTCTATAACTTTGGAGCCTGTCCTAGAACTAGCTCTTGTAGACCAGGCTGGCCTCAAAC